>CM069137.1:39806057-39874713 GCA_035221665.1 Okamejei kenojei
TAGGGGCAGCCCAAGAGGGGGGAGGCTGGCAGGGGGGGTGTGTCAGTTCTGGGGCTTCTGCGGTGGTGTTGCGTTCGGATCTTTTGGTGTGTGGGGGATTTGATGGAAGAGGGGTTTGGTGGGGTTGTGGGATAGGGGTGACTCGGTGGGGGGGCTGTCGGCGTTTGGGCTGGACGCCGGGGAGGCGTGTGGGGGGCGATGCCGGGGGCGGGGGTAGGGGGCGAGGAGGAGGATGGTAGCGCTCCTCGGCAACATCGGCCCGATGCCTTGGCCATTGGGAACTCCTCGCCAACAGCAAGATGCGGGGCCAAGGCGGGTTGCAGACTATAGAGATACTATAGCATATTAGATCTGTGGTGCTGCTGCTTCAGACGAGTCGGAGCGAAAATGATGGTTTTTCGCACACGGCACGCGGATAGCGGCCACTATCTCTCCTCCATCCGCCGCCCAAACCTGATAAGGGCCTCAGCTTGTACATCCGTTAACGCGCTTTCTAATTCAACCCTCCTGCACACCCGAGGCCTCCCCCCTCTCCCTCCCTTTTTTTTCTCCGGCCATCGAGTTGTTTTGAAAAAGCCCCGTTAGCAGATTTACAAGAGAGGCCCTAATCAGGGCGGGCGTGGGACGGCGGGGGGCGCCCAAGTGGGTGGGGTGGGGAGGAAGAGGAGATGGAGCCGCTGTTTGGGGCTCGTCATTCACTCCGACCCTTCCTCACCCCGCACCTAGTATCTTTGCCACGCACAGCTGTCGCTGACAAGAAACGTTTGCGTTCTATTTCTCCAGAGATGCCGCCTAACCCGCGGAGTTACTCCAGTTTTTTGTGTCTACCTTCAGTACAAACCAGGATCTGGTTGCCAAGCCGGGCAAAATGACTCGGTGTTTAGGTTTGGCACTTTGAGTGGTCACCCGGGCAACCGCTAATTTCGAGCCCTGCAAGCGCATGAATATGCAGGAAATGGATGGGTGTGGATAACATGCTGTTGTAAGAAATAATGATTATTGATAAGTAGACCAATAAATGATGGAGAATTCAGTGGGTGGAGGAGCATCCTAGGGTTGCGAAAGGAATAGATGATGTTTCGGGTCACCTTATCCTTCACTCATAAATGACTGCTTTAGTTCTCAGCATTTATGTCCCCTTCGATTTCTCCAGCTTGCAGTTCTTTCTTAAACATTGAATCTGACATGTTCAGGATAGACATGGTGGGCTGAAAGGGCTGGTTTCTGTGCTGCAGGTTTATTTGTATTTTATCATTCAAAAACAATGTTTTGATCTGCTGCAATAATATTTTATCAAGTGGAAAATATTGATTTTGAAGCGCGAAGGTCCACACAAATAATATCAAAAATGAAAAAACTTTACCTTCATTTTTTAAAACCCTTTCTCAAACAAATGCTCCTGTTTCCTTCGATTGTTGCAGTAAGGTTTTAAATCCACAATGCATGGCATGCCGTGAAGTTGAATATTTGTTGAAGTCAGATCTCTACAAATGCTACTTCCAGCTTGAGGTTTGTTAGCACTGATAATGGTTTGTATTCAGTTCCATCTTGAAACTGCAATTCAACCAAATTTTTGACAAGATATTCTTTCTTCTTTCAGAGTCTTCTTCTCTGAGGCAGTTAATCTTCGTCTGAATATTAGTAAAGGCTGTTCCAGAAACTTTCCTTTGTGAGACACGGATTTTTGTTCTGAGCTCCAGATTGGTCGCGTTTTAGATCCATTCTGATATTCAGACTTCTCATTAGATGCTTTAATTCGTTACATTCTTTTTCGGAAAAGCTATATAGATAGGTTATTTCAAAGCTTTCTTCAGATGACTTCCTTTAGATTTTGATCAGGATATAGTAATTTATCAACCTTTGCTTACTATTCTCCACAGATTCTCAAAATGAACAGGCTATATCTCATCCTTGGAATTCAATATGTCTTCAATGAAGGATTGTTTATTCTCTTTCGTTGACCTCCAAACAGAAAATGAGTCACTGTATCTAGTAGCCAGCAGAAATAAATATGAATTACCTTCCTATAAAGTAACTATAAAATATGCTCTACTTAATCCCCCCCCCCCTATCCTATCCATTTCAATCTGCAACTTTACCCTTTTTACTTGTTTCCTTCTTTGACTTTTGAAACTTTCTTTCAACCATTTTCTTCGGTATCCGGTTTCACATTCTCACTAATATTTTGGGTGAAGATCATTCCAAAATCTGCATTAGTCCCCATTTTATTTCGGTTGTTTCTTAGTTTTGGTTCTTCTGCACTCCGACCCTTCCTCACCCCGCACCTAGTATCTTTGCCACGCACAGCTGTCGCTGACAAGAAACGTTTGCGTTCTATTTCTCCAGAGATGCCGCCTAACCCGCGGAGTTACTCCAGTTTTTGTGTGTCTACCTTCAGTACAAACCAGGATTGGTTGCCAAGCGGGCAAAATGACTCGGTGTTTAGGTTTGGCACTTTGAGTGGTCACCCGGGCAACGCTAATTTCGAGCCCTGCAAGCGCATGAATATGCAGGAAATGGATGGGTGTGCATCACATGCAGGTTGAAAGAAATAATTGAATCTGATAAGTAGTACAAAAAATGCTGGAGAATCTCAGTGGGTGAGGCAGCATCTAGGGTGCGAAGGAATATAGATGATGTTTCGGGTCACCTAATCCCTTCACTCCATAAATGCTTGCCTTTAGATCTCCAGCATTTATGTCCCACCTTCGATTTCTCCAGCATCAGCAGTTCTTCTTCCTTAAACATTGAATCTGACATGTTCAGGAGAGACATGGTGGGGCTGAAGGGCCTGCTGTTTCTGTGCTGCAGGTATATTTTGTATTTTATCTTTCAAAAACAAATGTTTTTCTGCTGCATTCAACTATTTTATCAAGTGGAAAAATAATGAATATGAATCGAGAAGAAGGTCCACACAAATTATATCAAAAATTGAAAAACTTTACCTTCATTTTTTAAAACCCTTTTCAAACAAATGGCTCCTGTTTTCCTTCGATTATAGCAGTAAGGTTTTTCAAATCCACAATGCATGGCTTGCCGTGAAGTTGAATATATTAGTTGAAGTCAGATCTCTACCAAATGCTACTTCCAGCTTGAGGTTTGTAGCACTGTAAGTGTGGTTTGTATTCAGTACCATCTTGAAACTACATTCAACCAAATTTTTGACAAGATTCTTCATTTCTTCTTTCAGATTCTTCTTCTCTGAGGCAGTTAATCATCTTCTGAATTTTAGTAAAGGCTGTCAGAACATCCTTTGTGAGACCACGGATTTTGATTTGAGCTCCAGAATGGTCGCGTTTTAGATCAATTCTGATATTCAACTTCTACTAAGATGCTTTAATTTCGTTACATTCTTTTTCGGAAAAGCTATATAGATAGTTACTTCAATGGCTTTCTTCAACTGCTCCTTTAGATTTTTCATCCAGGATATAGTAATTTTCTACACCTTGCTTACTCTTTCCACAGATCTCAAAATGAACAGGCTCTATCTCATCTTTGAATTCAATAATGTCTTCAATGAAGGATTGTTTATTCTCTTTCGGTTGACCTCCAAACAAAAATGATGTCACTGTATCTAGTAGCAGCAGAAAAAAATATGAATTACCTTCCTATAAAGTAACTATATATATGCTCTACTTAATCCCCCCCCCCCTATCCTATCCCATTTCAATCTGCAACTTTACCTTTTACTTGTTTCCTTCTTTGACTTTTGAAACTTTCTTTCAACCATTTTCTTCGGTATCCGGTTTCACATTCTCACTAATATTTGGGTGAAGATCATTCCAAAATCTGCATTAGTCCCCATTTTATTTCGGTAGTTTCTAGTTTTGGTTCTTCTGCACTCCGACCCTTCCTCACCCCGCACCTAGTATCTTTGCCACGCACAGCTGTCGCTGACAAGAAACGTTGCGTTCCTATTCTCCAGAGATGCCGCCTAACCCGCGGAGTTACTCCAGTTTTTTGTGTCTACCTTCAGTACAAACCAGGATCTGGTTGCCAAGCCGGGCAAAATGACTCGGTGTTTAGGTTTGGCACTTTGAGTGGTCACCCGGGCAACCGCTAATTTCGAGCCCTGCAAGCGCATGAATATGCAGGAAATGGATGGGTGTGGATCACATGCAGGTTGAAAGAAATAATTGAATCTGATAAGTAGACAAAAATGCTGGAGAATCTCAGTGGGTGAGGCAGCATCTAGGGTGCGAAGGAATAGATGATGTTTCGGGTCACCTAATCCTTCACTCCATAAATGCTGCCTTTAGATCTCCAGCATTTATGTCCACCTTCGATTTCTCCAGCATCTGCAGTTCTTTCTTAAACATTGAATCTGACATGTTCAGGATAGACATGGTGGGCTGAAGGGCCCTGTTTCTGTGTGCTGCAGGTATTTTTGTATTTTATCATTCAAAAACAATGTTTTGATCTGCTGCATTCAACTATTTTATCAAGTGGAAAATAATGAATATGAATCGAGAAGGTCCACACAAATTATATCAAAAATGAAAAACTTTACCTTCATTTTTTAAAACCCTTTTCAAACAAATGCTCCTGTTTCCTTCGATTGTAGCAGTAAGGTTTTTCAAATCCACAATGCATGGCTTGCCGTGAAGTTGAATATTAGTTGAAGTCATATCTCTACCAATGCTACTTCCAGCTTGAGGTTTGTAGCACTGATAAATGGTTTGTATTCAGTACCATCTTGAAACTGCCATTCAACCAAATTTTTGACAAGATCTTCATTTCTTCTTTCAGATCTTCTTCTCTGAGGCAGTTAATCATCTTCTGAATTGTTAGTAAAGGCTGTCAGAACATCCTTTGTGAGACCACGGATTTTGATCTGAGCTCCAGAATGGTCGCGTTTTAGATCCATTCTGATATTCAGTACTTCTACTAAGATGCTTTAATTCGTTACATTCTTTTTCGAAAAGCTATATAGATAGTTTACTTTCAATGCTTTCTTCAGACTGCTCCTTTAGATTTTTCATCCAGGATATAGTATTTTCTACACCTTGCTTACTCTTTCCACAGATCTCAAAATGAACAGGCTCTATCTCATCTTTGAATTCAATAATGTCTTCAATGAAGGATTGTTTATTCTCTTTCGGTTGACCTCCAAACAAAAATGATGTCACTGTATCTAGTAGCAGCAGAAAAAAATATGAATTACCTTCCTATAAAGTAACTATATATATGCTCCACTTAATCCCCCCATCTAGGGTGCGAAGGAATAGATGATGTTTCGGGTCACCTAATCCTTCACTCCATAAATGCTGCCTTTAGATCTCCAGCATTTATGTCCACCTTCGATTTCTTCAGCATCTGCAGTTCTTTCTTAAACATTGCAGAGATGCCAACCCTAAATTTAGTTCACAGTAACATTCAACCCATTTGTCCGTAACAAATGGGGTTAAATGCATTTCTCTCCGTACTCACTTGGGGTTGTTGCCGGCGGGTCTGCGCCTGCGCACTGGTGCAGATCAGCGGGCTGCCGGCGGGCGGGTGCGGCACATGCGCACTTGGCAACGTTGCCGGCGGGTCTGCGCCTGCGCACTTAGGGGGGGGGTGGGGGGGAGGCCCGGTGATGGGGCTGCCGCGAGCGGCCGGCTGGCGGCAAGAAAGTGCCGCTGATCGCGCGGGCCGGCACCGCCCGGGCTCTGGGCCGGGCGTGGCGTGGCTCGAAATGGCGCCAGGCCCGGCAACCCTCCCCCACCTGCGCACGCGCGGCCACTGGGGCCCGGCAACCCTCCCCCACTGCGCACGCAGCGGCCACTGGGGCCCGGCAACCCTCCCCAACTGCGCAGGCGCGGACACTAGGGCCCGGTAAAGTGCCGCTGGGTACACAAAAAAGCTGGAGAAACTCAGCGGGTGCAGCAGCTGCCGCTGATCGCGCGGGCTGGCAAAACCGGGGACACATGGCGCCGGCGTTCACCACGGGAGGAACACCGGCGCGGGCGGTGTTCCGTAACAGCACGTTTGGCTGCCGGAAATCACCGTAAAAAAAAGGTTATTTCGCCGGGAAAAATTCGGCGAATCCGGGGACACTTGGCATCTCTGAACATTGAATCTGACATGTTCAGGATAGATATGGTGGGCTGAAGGGCCTGTTTCTGTGCTGCAGGTATATTTTGTATTTTATCATTCAAAAACAATGTTTTGATCTGCTGCATTCAACTATTTTATCAAGTGGAAAATAATGAATATGAATCGAGAAGGTCCACACAAATTATATCAAAAATGAAAAACTTTACCTTCATTTTTTAAAACCCTTTTCAAACAAATGCTCCTGTTTCCTTCGATTGTAGCAGTAAGGTTTTTCAAATCCACACAATGCATGGCTTGCCGTGAAGTTGAATATTAGTTGAAGTCAGATCTCTACCAAATGCTACTTCCAGCTTGAGGTTTGTAGCACTGATAAATGGTTTGTATTCAGTACCATCTTGAAACTGCCATTCAACCAAATTTTTGACAAGATCTTCATTTCTTCTTTCAGATTCTTCTTCTCTGAGGCAGTTAATCATCTTCTGAATTTTAGTAAAGGCTGTCAGAACATCCTTTGTGAGACCACGGATTTTGATTTGAGCTCCAGAATGGTCGCGTTTTAGATCAATTCTGATATTCAGACTTCTACTAAGATGCTTTAATTCGTTACATTCTTTTTCGGAAAAGCTATATAGATAGTTACTTTCAATGCTTTCTTCAGACTGCTCCTTTAGATTTTTCATCCAGGATATAGTATTTTCTACACCTTGCTTACTCTTTCCACAGATCTCAAAATGAACAGGCTCTATCTCATCTTTGAATTCAATAATGTCTTCAATGAAGGATTGTTTATTCTCTTTCGGTTGACCTCCAAACAAAAATGATGTCACTGTATCTAGTAGCAGCAGAAAAAAATATGAATTACCTTCCTATAAAGTAACTATATATATGCTCCACTTAATCCCCCCATCTAGGGTGCGAAGGAATAGATGATGTTTCGGGTCACCTAATCCTTCACTCCATAAATGCTGCCTTTAGATCTCCAGCATTTATGTCCACCTTCGATTTCTTTCAGCATCTGCAGTTCTTTCTTTAAACATTGCAGAGATGCCAAACCCTAAATTTAGTTCACAGTAACATTCAACCCATTTGTCCGTAACAATGGGGTTAAATGCATTTCTCTCCGTACCTCACTTGGGGTTGTTGCCGGCGGGTCTGCTGCGCACTGGTGCAGATCAAGCGGGCTGGCGGGCACCCAAACAAGATCAACCCACAACCCCCCCCGCGGGGGGCGCCCCAGCGGGTGCGGTGCACATGCGCACTTGGCAACGTTGCCGGCGGGTCTGCGCCTGCGCACTGGGTGGGGTTTTTTTTTTTTGGTGGGGGGGGAAAATAATGCCCCGGTGATGGGGGCTGCCGCGCGCGGCCGGCTGGCGGCAAGAAAGTGCCGCTGATCGCGCGGGCCGGCGCCGCCCGGGCTCTGGGCCGGGCGTGGCGTGGCCTCGAAATGGCGCCAGGCCCGGCAACCCTCCCCCACTGGCGCACTTTGCGCGGCCACTGGGGCCCCTGGCAACCCTCCCCACACTGCGCACGCGCGGCCACTGGGGCCCGGCAACCCTCCCCAACTGCGCAGGCGCGGACACTAGGGCCCGGTAAAGTGCCGCTGGGTACACAAAAAGCTGGAGAAAAACTCAGCGGGTGCAGCAGCTGCCGCTGATCGCGCGGGCTGGCAAACCGGGGACACATGGCGCCGCGCGTTCACCACGGAGGAACACCGGCGCGGCGGTGTTCCGTAACAGCACGTATGGCTGCCGGAACACCGTAAAAAAGGTTATTTCGCCACGGGAAAAATTCGGCGAATCCGGGACACTTGGCATCTCTGAACATTGAATCTGACATGTTCAGGATAGATATGGAGGGCTGAAGGCCTGTTTTCTGTGCTGCAGGTATATTTTTGTATTTTATCATTTCAAAACAATGTTTTGATCTGCTGCATTCAACTATTTTATCAAGTGGAAAATAATGAATATGAATCGAGAAGGTCCACACAAATTATATCAAAATGAAAACTTTACCTTCATTTTTAAAACCTTTTCAAACAAATGCTCCTGTTTCCTTCGATTGTAGCAGTAAGGTTTTTCAAATCCACAATGCATGGCTTGCCGTGAAGTTGAATATTAGTTGAAGTCAGATCTCTACCAAATGCTACTTCCAGCTTGAGGTTTGTAGCACTGATAAATGGTTTGTATTCAGTACCATCTTGAAACTGCCATTCAACCAAATTTTTGACAAGATCTTCATTTCTTCTTTCAGATTCTTCTTCTCTGAGGCAGTTAATCATCTTCTGAATTTTAGTAAAAGGCTGTCAAACATCCTTTGTGAGACCACGGATTTTGATCTGAGCTCCAGAATGGTCGCGTTTTAGATCCATTCTGATATTCAGACTTCTACTAAGATGCTTTAATTCGTTACATTCTTTTTCGGAAAAGCTATATAGATAGTTACTTTCAATCTTTCTTCAGACTGCTCCTTTAGATTTTTCAGATCCAGGATATAGTATTTTCTATACCCTTGCTTACTCTTTCCACAGATCTCAAAATGAACAGGCTCTATCTCATCTTTGACATTCAATAATGTCTTCAATGAAGATTGTTTATTCTCTTTCGGTTGACCTCCAAACAAAAATGATGTCACTGTATCTAGTAGCAGCAGAAAAAAATATGAATTACCTTCCTATAAAGTAACTATATATATGCTCTACTTAATCCCCCCCCCCCCATCCCATCCCATTTCAATCTGCAACTTTACCTTTTACTTGTTTCCTTCTTTGACTTTTGAAACTTTCTTTCAACCATTTTCTTCGGTATCCGGTTTCACATTCTCACTAATATTTGGGTGAAGATCATTCCAAAATCTGCATTAGTCCCCATTTTATTTCGGTAGTTTCTAGTTTTGGTTCTTCTGCACTCCGACCCTTCCTCACCCCGCACCTAGTATCTTTGCCACGCACAGCTGTCGCTGACAAGAAACGTTGCGTTCCTATTCTCCAGAGATGCCGCCTAACCCGCGGAGTTACTCCAGTTTTTTGTGTCTACCTTCAGTACAAACCAGGATCTGGTTGCCAAGCCGGGCAAAATGACTCGGTGTTTAGGTTTGGCACTTTGAGTGGTCACCCGGGCAACCGCTAATTTCGAGCCCTGCAAGCGCATGAATATGCAGGAAATGGATGGGTGTGGATCACATGCAGGTTGAAAGAAATAATTGAATCTGATAAGTAGACAAAAATGCTGGAGAATCTCAGTGGGTGAGGCAGCATCTAGGGTGCGAAGGAATAGATGATGTTTCGGGTCACCTAATCCTTCACTCCATAAATGCTGCCTTTAGATCTCCAGCATTTATGTCCACCTTCGATTTCTCCAGCATCTGCAGTTCTTTCTTAAACATTGAATCTGACATGTTCAGGATAGACATGGTGGGCTGAAGGGCCTGTTTCTGTGCTGCAGGTATATTTTGTATTTTATCATTCAAAAACAATGTTTTGATCTGCTGCATTCAACTATTTTATCAAGTGGAAAATAATGAATATGAATCGAGAAGGTCCACACAAATTATATCAAAAATGAAAAACTTTACCTTCATTTTTTAAAACCCTTTTCAAACAAATGCTCCTGTTTCCTTCGATTGTAGCAGTAAGGTTTTTCAAATCCACAATGCATGGCTTGCCGTGAAGTTGAATATTAGTTGAAGTCAGATCTCTACCAAATGCTACTTCCAGCTTGAGGTTTGTAGCACTGATAAATGGTTTTGTATTCAGTACCATCTTGAAACTGCCATTCAACCAAATTTTTGACAAGATCTTCATTTCTTCTTTCAGATTCTTCTTCTCTGAGGCAGTTAATCATCTTCTGAATTTTAGTAAAGGCTGTCAGAACATCCTTTGTGAGACCACGGATTTTGATCTGAGCTCCAGAATGGTCGCGTTTTAGATCCATTCTGATATTCAGACTTCTACTAAGATGCTTTAATTCGTTACATTCTTTTTCGGAAAAGCTATATAGATAGTTACTTTCAATGCTTTCTTCAGACTGCTCCTTTAGATTTTTCATCCAGGATATAGTATTTTCTACACCTTGCTTACTCTTTCCACAGATCTCAAAATGAACAGGCTCTATCTCATCTTTGAATTCAATAATGTCTTCAATGAAGGATTGTTTATTCTCTTTCGGTTGACCTCCAAACAAAAATGATGTCACTGTATCTAGTAGCAGCAGAAAAAAATATGAATTACCTTCCTATAAAGTAACTATATATATGCTCTACTTAATCCCCCCCCCCCTATCCTATCCCATTTCAATCTGCAACTTTACCTTTTACTTGTTTCCTTCTTTGACTTTTGAAACTTTCTTTCAACCATTTTCTTCGGTATCCGGTTTCACATTCTCACTAATATTTGGGTGAAGATCATTCCAAAATCTGCATTAGTCCCCATTTTATTTCGGTAGTTTCTAGTTTTGGTTCTTCTGCACTCCGACCCTTCCTCACCCCGCACCTAGTATCTTTGCCACGCACAGCTGTCGCTGACAAGAAACGTTGCGTTCCTATTCTCCAGAGATGCCGCCTAACCCGCGGAGTTACTCCAGTTTTTTGTGTCTACCTTCAGTACAAACCAGGATCTGGTTGCCAAGCCGGGCAAAATGACTCGGTGTTTAGGTTTGGCACTTTGAGTGGTCACCCGGGCAACCGCTAATTTCGAGCCCTGCAAGCGCATGAATATGCAGGAAATGGATGGGTGTGGATCACATGCAGGTTGAAAGAAATAATTGAATCTGATAAGTAGACAAAAATGCTGGAGAATCTCAGTGGGTGAGGCAGCATCTAGGGTGCGAAGGAATAGATGATGTTTCGGGTCACCTAATCCTTCACTCCATAAATGCTGCCTTTAGATCTCCAGCATTTATGTCCACCTTCGATTTCTCCAGCATCTGCAGTTCTTTCTTAAACATTGAATCTGACATGTTCAGGATAGACATGGTGGGCTGAAGGGCCTGTTTCTGTGCTGCAGGTATATTTTGTATTTTATCATTCAAAAACAATGTTTTGATCTGCTGCATTCAACTATTTTATCAAGTGGAAAATAATGAATATGAATCGAGAAGGTCCACACAAATTATATCAAAAATGAAAAACTTTACCTTCATTTTTTAAAACCCTTTTCAAACAAATGCTCCTGTTTCCGTTTCGATTGTAGCAGTAAGGTTTTTCAAATCCACATAATGCATGGCTTGCCGTGAAGTTGAATATTAGTTGAAGTCAGATCTCTACCAAATGCTACTACTTCCAGCTTGAGGTTTGTAGCACTGATAAATGGTTTGTATTCAGTACCATCTTGAAACTGCCATTCAACCAAATTTTTGACAAGATCTTTCATTTCTTCTTTCAGATTCTTCTTCTCTGAGGCAGTTAATCATCTTCTGAATTTTAGTAAAGGCTGTCAGAACATCCTTTGTGAGACCACGGATTTTGATTTGAGCTCCAGAATGGTCGCGTTTTAGATCAATTCTGATATTCAGACTTCTACTAAGATGCTTTAATTCGTTACATTCTTTTTCGGAAAAGCTATTATAGATAGTTACATTTCAATGCTTTCTTCAGACTGCTCCTTTAGATTTTTCATCCAGGATATAGTATTTTCTACACCTTGCTTACTCTTTCCACAGATCTCAAAATGAACAGGCTCTATCTCTCATCTTTGAATTCAATAATGTCTTCAATGAAGGATTGTTTATTCTCTTTCGGTTGACCTCCAAACAAAAATGATGTCACTGTATCTAGTAGCAGCAGAAAAAAATATGAATTACCTTCCTATAAAGTAACTATATATATGCTCCACTTAATCCCCCCATCTAGGGTGCGAAGGAATAGATGATGTTTCGGGGTCACCTAATCCTTCACTCCATAAATGTGCCTTTAGATCTCACAGCATTTAATGTCCACCTTCGATTTCTTCAGCATCTGCAGTTCTTTCTTAAACATTGCAGAGATGCCAACCCTAAATTTAGTTCACAGTAACATTCAACCCATTTGTCCGTAACAAATGGGGTTAAATGCATTTCTCTCCGTACTCACTTGGGGTTGTTGCCGGCGGGTCTGCGCCTGCGCACTGGTGCAGATCAGCGGGCTGCCGGCGGGCGGGTGCGGGCACATGCGCACTTGGCAACGTTGGCCGGCGGGTATGCGCCTGCGCACTGGGTGGGGGTGGGGGGGGAGGCCCGGTGATGGGGCTGCCGCGAGCGGCCGGCTGGCGGCAAGAAAAGTGCCGCTGACCCCCCCCTCGCGCGGGCCGGCGCCGCCCGGGGCTCTGGGCCGGGCGTGGCGTGGCTCGAAATGGCGCCAGGCCCGGCAACCCTCCCCCACTGCGCACGCGCGGCCACTGGGGCCCGGCAACCCTCCCCCACTGCGCACGAGCGCGGCCACTGGGGGCCCGGCAACCCTCCCCAACTGCGGCAGGCGCGGGTACACTAGGGCCCGGTTAAAAGTGCCGCTGGGTACACAAAAAGCTGGAGAAACTCAGCGGGTGCAGCAGCTGCCGCTGATCGCGCGGGCTGGCAAACCGGGGACACATGGCGCCGGGCGTTCACCACGGGAGGAACACCGGCGCGGCGGTGTTTCCGTAACAGCACGTTTGGCTGCGGAACACCGTATAAAAAGGTATTTCGCCGGGAAAAATTTGGCGAATCCGGGACACTAAGTGGCATCTCTGAACATTGAATCTGACATGTTCAGGATAGATATGGTGGGCTGAAGGGCCTGTTTCTGTGCTGCAGGTATATTTTGTATTTTATCATTCAAAACAATGTTATGATCTGCTGCATTCAACTATTTTATCAAGTGGAAAATAATGAATAATGAATTGAGAAGTCCACACAAATTATATCAAAAATGAAAAACTTTACCTTCATTTTTTTTTTTAAAAACCCTTTTCAAACAAATGCTCCTGTTTCCTTCGATTGTAGCAGTAAGGTTTTTTCAAATCCACAATGCATGGCTTGCCGTGAAGTTGAATATTAGTTGAAGTTCAGATCTCTCTACCAAATGCTACTTCCAGCTTGAGGTTTGTAGCACTGATAAATGGTTTGTATTCAGTACCATCTTGAAACTGCCATTCATAACCAAAATTTTTGACAAGATCTTCATTTCTTCTTTCAGATTCTTCTTCTCTGAGGCAGTTAATCATCTTCTGAATTTAGTAGTAAAGGCTGTCAGAACATCCTTTGTGAGACCACGGATTTTTGATCTGAGCTCCAGAATGGTCGCGTTTTAGATCCATTCTGATATTCAGACTTCTACTAAGATGCTTTAATTTCGTTACATTCTTTTTCGGAAAAGCTATATAGATAGTTACTTTCAATGCTTTCTTCAGAACTGCTCCTTTAGATTTTTCATCCAGGATATAGTATTTTCTACACCTTGCTTACTTTCCACAGATCTCAAAATGAACAGGCTCTATCTCATCTTTGAATTCAATAATGTCTTCAATGAAGGATTGTTTATTCTCTTTCGGTTGACCTCCAAACAAAAATGATGTCACAGTGTATCTAGTAGCAGCCAGAAAAAAATATGAATTACCTTCCTATAAAGTAACTATATATATGCTCTACTTAATCCCCCCCCCCCCTATCCTATCCATTCAATCTGCAACTTTAAACCTTTACTTGTTTCCTTCTTTGACTTTTGAAACTTCTTTCAACCATTTTTCCGTATCCGGTTTCACATTCTCACTAATATTTGGGTGAAGATCATTCCAAAATCTGCATTAGTCCCCATTTTATTTCGTAAGTTTCTAGTTTTGGTTCTTCTGCACTCCGACCCTTCCCTCACCCCGCACCTAGTATCTTTGCCACGCACAAGCTGTCGCTGACAAGAAACGTTGCTTCCTAGTTCTCCAGAGATGCCGCCTAACCCGCGGAGTTACTCCAGTTTTTTGTGTCTACCTTCAGTACAAACCAGGATCTGGTTGCCAAGCCGGGCAAAATGACTCGGTGTTTAGGTTTGGCACTTTGAGTGGTCACCCGGGCAACCGCTAATTTCGAGCCCTGCAAGCGCATGAATATGCAGGAAATGGATGGGTGTGGATCACATGCAGGTTGAAAGAAATAATTGAATCTGATAAGTAGACAAAAATGCTGGAGAATCTCAGTGGGTGAGGCAGCATCTAGGGTGCGAAGGAATAGATGATGTTTCGGGTCACCTAATCCTTCACTCCATAAATGCTGCCTTTAGATCTCCAGCATTTATGTCCACCTTCGATTTCTCCAGCATCTGCAGTTCTTTTCTTAAACATTGAATCTGACATGTTCAGGATAGACATGTGGCTGAAGGGCCTGTTTCTGTGCTGCAGTATATTTTGTATTTTATCATTCAAAAACAATGTTTTGATCTGCTGCATTCAACTATTTTATCAAGTGGAAAATAATGAATATGAATCGAGAAGGTCCACACAAATTATATCAAAAATGAAAAACTTTACCTTCATTTTTTAAAACCCTTTTCAAACAAATGCTCCTGTTTCCTTCGATTGTAGCAGTAAGGTTTTTTCAAATCCACAATGCATGGCTTGCCGTGAAGTTTAGAATATTAGTTGAAGTCAGATCTCTACCAAATGCTACTTCCAGCTTGAGGTTTGTAGCACTGATAAATGGTTTGTATTCAGTACCATCTTGAAACTGCCATTCAACCAAATTTTTGACAAGATCTTCATTTCTTCTTTCAGATTCTTCTTCTCTGAGGCAGTTAATCATCTTCTGAATTTTAGTAAAGGCTGTCAGAACATCCTTTGTGAGACCACGGATTTTGATCTGAGCTCCAGAATGGTCGCGTTTTAGATCCATTCTGATATTCAGACTTCTACTAAATGCTTTAATTCGTTACATTTCTTTTCGGAAAAGCTATATAGATAGTTACTTTCAATGCTTTCTTCAGACTGCTCCTTTAGATTTTTCATCCAGGATATAGTATTTTCTACACCTTGCTTACTCTTTCCACAGATCTCAAAATGAACAGGCTCTATCTCATCTTTGAATTCAATAATGTCTTCAATGAAGGATTGTTTTATTCTCTTTCGGTTGACCTCCAACAAAAAATGATGTCACTGTTATCTAGTAGCAGCAGAAAAAAATATGAATTACCTTCCTATAAAGTTAACTATATATATGCTCCACTTAATCCCCCCATCTAGGGTGCGAAGGAATAGATGATGTTTCGGGTCACCTAATCCTTCACTCCATAAATGCTGCCTTTAGATCTCCAGCATTTATGTCCACCTTCGATTTCTTCAGCATCTGCAGTTCTTTCTTAAACATTGCAGAGATGCCAACCCTAAATTTAGTTCACAGTAACATTCAACCCATTTGTCCGTAACAAATGGGGTTAAATGCATTTCTCTCCGTACTCACTTGGGGTTGTTGCCGGCGGGTCTGCGCCTGCGCACTGGTGCAGATCAGCGGGCTGCCGGCGGGCGGGTGCGGGCACATGCGCACTTGGCAACGTTGCCGGCGGGTCTGCGCCTGCGCACTGGGTGGGGGTGGGGGGGAGGCCCGGTGATGGGGCTGCCGCGAGCGGCCGGCTGGCGGCAAGAAAGTGCCGCTGATCGCGCGGGCCGGCACCGCCCGGGCTCTGGGCCGGGCGTGGCGTGGCTCGAAATGGCGCCAGGCCCGGCAACCCTCCCCCACTGCGCACGCGCGGCCACTGGGGCCCGGCAACCCTCCCCCACTGCGCACTGCGCGGGCCACTGGGGCCCGGCAACCCTCCCCAACTGCGCAGGCGCGGACACTAGGGCCCGGTAAAGTGCCGCTGGGTACACAAAAAGCTGGAGAAACTCAGCGGGTGCAGCAGCTGCCGCTGATCGCGCGGGCTGGCAAACCGGGGACACATGGCGCCGGCGTTCACCACGGGAGGAACACCGGCGCGGCGGTGTTCCGTAACAGCACGTTTGGCTGCCGGAACACCGTAAAAAGGTTATTTCGCCGGGAAAAATTCGGCGAATCCGGGACACTTGGCATCTCTGAACATTGAATCTGACATGTTCAGGATAGATATGGTGGGCTGAAGGGCCTGTTTCTGTGCTGCAGGTATATTTTGTATTTTATCATTCAAAAACAATGTTTTGATCTGCTGCATTCAACTATTTTATCAAGTGGAAAATAATGAATATGAATCGAGAAGGTCCACACAAATTATATCAAAAATGAAAAACTTTACCTTCATTTTTTAAAACCCTTTTCAAACAAATGCTCCTGTTTCCTTCGATTGTAGCAGTAAGGTTTTTCAAATCCACAATGCATGGCTTGCCGTGAAGTTGAATATTAGTTGAAGTCAGATCTCTACCAAATGCTACTTCCAGCTTGAGGTTTGTAGCACTGATAAATGGTTTGTATTCAGTACCATCTTGAAACTGCCATTCAACCAAATTTTTGACAAGATCTTCATTTCTTCTTTCAGATTCTTCTTCTCTGAGGCAGTTAATCATCTTCTGAATTTTAGTAAAGGCTGTCAGAACATCCTTTGTGAGACCACGGATTTTGATCTGAGCTCCAGAATGGTCGCGTTTTAGATCCATTCTGATATTCAGACTTCTACTAAGATGCTTTAATTCGTTACATTCTTTTTCGGAAAAGATATATAGATAGTTACTTTCAATGCTTTCTTCAGACTGCTCCTTTGAAACTAGATTTTTCATCCAGGATATAGTATTTTCTACACCTTGCTTACTCTTTCCACAGATCTCAAAATGAACAGGCTCTATCTCATCTTTGAATTCAATAATGTCTTCATTTAAGGATTGTTTATTCTCTTTCGGTTGACCTCCAAACAAAAATGATGTCACTGTATCTAGTAGCAGCAGAAAAAAATATGAATTACCTTCCTATAAAGTAACTATATATATGCTCCACTTAATCCCCCCCCTATCCTATCCCATTTCAATCTGAAACTTTACCTTTTACTTGTTTCCTTCTTTGACTTTTGAAACTTTCTTTCAACCATTTTCTTCGGTATCCAGTTTCACATTCTCACTAATATTTGGGTGAAGATCATTCCAAAATCTGCATTAGTCCCCATTTTATTTCGGTAGTTTCTAGTTTTGGTTCTTCTGCACAAATGAAAAATAATCTCTCTACACCCACAAAATGTTTCATAATCTTAAAGACTTTTGCACCCTTCCCCATGTTTTTCTTGTTCCATCCTTTTATATTTTCTATGCATTCTCTTCAGTGTTTTTATATCCATTCCACAGTATAGAGTCAGAGTCATACTGTGTGGAAACAGGCCCATTGACCCATCACCAGCAATCATGTCCCATCTACACTAATCCCACTTGCCTGCATTTAACTCATATCCCTCTAAACCTATCCTATCCATGTACCTGGCTATTTGATTCCTAAACGTTGCGATAATCCCTGCCTCAATATCGGGATCTTGTTCCATACACCCACCACCCCCAGAATCCTATAAAATCTTTCCCCCTTCACCTTAAACCTATGTCCTCTGGTTCTCAATTCCCCTACTCTGGGCAAGAGACTCTGTGCATCTACCCAATCTATTGCTCTCATGAGTTTATACACCTCTAAGGTCACTCCTCATCCTCCTGCACTCTAAGGACCAGAGTCCCAGCCTGCTCAACCTCTCCATATAGCTTAGACCATGGAGTCCTAGTAACATAGTTGTAAATCTTCTCTCCTTTCCAACTTAACAATATCTTTCCTATAACATGATGCCCAGAACTGAATACAATACTCTAAATGCAGCCTCACCAATGTCTTGCATAACTGCAACATCTCCCAACTTCTATACTCAATACTCTGATGAGGTCTAATGTGCCAAAAGCCTTTTTGACCACCCCATCTACCTGTGACACTACCTTCAAGGTCCCTCTGCTCTATAACACTTCCCAGAGTCCTACCATTCAATGTATAGGTCCTGCCCATGTTAGAGTTTCTAAAATGCAACACTTAACATTTCTCTGTATTAAATTCCATCAATCATTCCTCAGCTCACCAGGGCCAACCAATCAAAATCGTGCCACAATTTCTCATAACCATCTTCACCAGCTTCAACACCACCCACAAGCTTGCTAATCTTGCAATGTACATTCTCATCCAAATAATTGATAGAGATGACAAACAGTAATGGACCCAGCACCGAAACCATGAGGCACAGGACTAGTCACAGCACTAGTCCAGTCTGAGAAGCAACGTTCCACCATCACCCTCTGCTCCCTTCCAGGAAACCAATTTTCTACCCATTCAGCTATCTCTCCTTGGATCCCATGCGATCTAACCTTCCAAAGCAGCCTACCATGTGGAACCTCGTCAAATGCTTAGCTGAAATCCACATATGGGTGTTTCCATAAATACAGCACTCAGTAATGAAACTGAAGGTCTCCAAACTTCTGGGTTATTTTCCTGCTTTTTACATAATATTCCCATTGTTTCATATCCTGTATTTTAAGTGGTAGAGATCATGGTGTATAGCCAAAATAATGAGATGAAGCAAAAATAAATAAATCTGTTTTTACAAAGAAAAATATCAGATGTGTTCGTGATTTCTTGCCTTTTTTGTGACATTTTTTCAAGCAAAGATGACATTAATTTTGTAATTAAAGAACTATATGCCAAATAAAAATCTAGTTTGCTCACCTATTTTAGTGATGTCTCATTAGTGATGTCTCCTGTTGTCAAAGCTATTTATAGCGCTACAGGGTTTTTTTGCACTCGTCGCAATTTTTATTTTAATTCAAACAACACAATTATAATGACCCTGGCGTGAACTACGGGCCACGTGGTGGGTTATGTACCAACATTTTGTAAGGGAGCTTCAAAATCAGTAAGTGTCCCATATGTCCTATAAATATTTTTTGGAAGTTTTGAAAGTATTAAATTTTGGTCGATTTCTATCACAAATGAGCTCAAAAGGATCATAGGTAGACCCATTTTTAATCCTGTGTGATTTGATTATGATTTAATAACTTTCAAATTTGGCCACCCACGTCACAGGCTGGTACCCTTATTTATGGAAACACCCAAATACAACATCTACAGCTCTGCCTTCATCAACCATTTTGGTCACATCTAAAAAAAAACTCAAATCAGATTTTGTATGACCTCCCACGTATATAACCATGCCGACTGTCCCTAATCAGCCCTTGTCCATCTAAATGCATGTATGTCCTATCCCTCAGAATAATTTCCTGTAACTTTCAGACTACAGAGGTTAAGCTCACTGGCCTATAGCTCCCAGCCCTTTCTCTTCAGGCCTTCTTGAATAGAAGCACAACATTGGCAACCTTCTAGTCTTCCAGCACCTCACCTGTATTTAATGACGACTCGTAAATTTCAGACAGGGCTCCCGCTATTTCCCCTCTAGTTTCCAACGGTGTCCTCGGATATATCTGATTAGGCCCTGGAGATTTGTCTAACTTCATATGAGTCAAGAACTTCAGCATCACTTCGATGATAATACGGAATGCTCTCAAGACACTTCCATTGACTGCCCCTAGTTCCTCAGTCCTCCTGTCTTTCTCCATGGTAAAAGCAGAGGAGAAATACTCATCGAGGAAGTTGCCTATCTCCTGTGGCTCCATGGCTGAGTTGACTGCTAGTACCCAAAATTCTACACAGTAATCTTAAGTGTGGTCTATGGTTCAATTTAAGATTAGCATAATATCCCTAATTTCCAATTCCACCTTTGTTGAAATAAATCCTAATGCTTTGTTTGCCTTGTTCATAGTCAGAGGGCAGTTTTCATGATTTTTTCTCTACTCCAAATAAGTAACCTCTTATTCTTCTTCCTGAAATAGACCACTACAAAATTTGCAAGGATGAAGCCAGAAACACAACCATACACAAATTGATGAACATTTTCCCATAATTTGCCTTTTCTACTAGTTTATAAAATTATCCTTGAATTTGTAGGAGTACTCCTCAGTTTTGATTATTCAGGAGTCCCACTTCCTGCCTCCGTTTGGCAATCATCTTAGAGCTTAAAAATTATGTTTTTGATTCTAAATCGTTAAGATAAATTGGAAACATCTGTTGTCTTAGGAGTGCCACTCACCCAAAATCTCAGCTTTGAACAACTGCCCTTTACTTTCACTCTAGACACAAAATCCTGGAGTAACTCAGAGGGTGAGGCAGCATCTCTGGAGAAAAGGGATAGGCGACGTTTTGGGTCAGGACCGTTCTTCAGACTGAAGGTCTTATGACCCAAAATATCACCTAATCTTTTTCTCCAGAGATGCTACCTGACCCGCTGAGTTACTCCAGCATTTTGTATCTATCTTTGGTATAAATCCGTGTCTGCAATTCCTTCCTACACACCTTTACTCTCACTATTTGTTTTCAGTCCTGACACCTGATAACAAACTTTTCCAGTGTTTGCTCCTTGACTCTGCATTTCCAAACTTTAGTCATTAGAGTATTGAAGAGACACCTTACCAAAAGCGTTTGAAAATCTATACGAAGTATATTTACTGCATTTCTACTGTCTCGTGCTTTGTTACCTTTTTGGTAAGATTTAAACATCCTTGCTGACTACTTAGTACTTTACATTTCTATATTTTCGTCCATTACCTAAACCGAGTTATTTTACCTACATTCCATGGTAAATTGATTGGCCCTCAATTCTTTGCACGTTCTATTCTCCATCTAAAGTACAGATACAGTAAACTCTCGTTATAATGGACCACGGAGTCTTGGTGTCTGTTATAACCGAGTAAAGGATTACCGAATAATTGTGTATCATTGTATAAGGACTAGAAATAAAGAACAGCAGATGCTGATAATACAGAAAAGGTCACAAAGTGTTGGAGTAACTCAGCGGGTCAGGCAGCGCCTCTGGAGAAAATGGATAGACGATGTTTCGGGTCGAGAGCCTTCTTCAGACTCTGTCTGGAATTGGGCCTGGAATCCAGGTGAGTTGATGGCCCTAGCCTGCTGGCGGACAGGGAAGAAGTGAAGATCGGCTTGGTCGTGGTCACAGACTGCAGGCAGCTGGAGTGCAGGTAAGGGTCGGCAGTAGGGGCAGAAGGTGAGACCCATGAAATGAGTGTAGATCATATTGCAGTTGTAGAATACCTGGGTGAGATCGCATTTAGAATATTGTGTTCAGTTCTGGGCACCATGTCATAGGAAAGATATTGTCAAGCATGAAAGGGTTCAGAAAAGATTTACGAGGATGTTGCCAGGACTAGATGGTATGAGCTATAGGGAGAGGTTGAGTAAGCTGGGCCTCTATTCCATGGAGCGTAGGAGGATGAGGGAAGATCTTACAGAGGTATACAAAATCATGAGAGGAATAGATCGGGTAGATGCACAAAAGAGTCTTTGCCCAGAGTAGGAGAATCGAGGACCAGAGGACATAGGTTCAAGGTGAAGGGAAAAAAATTTAATAGGAATCCGTGGGGTACCTTTTTCACACAAAGGGTGGTGGGTGTATGGAACAAGCTGCCAGAGGAGGTAGTTGAGGCTGAGACTATCCCATTATTTAAGAAACAGTGAGACAGGTACATGGATAGGAGGGATAGGTTTGGAGGGATATAGACGAAGCGCAGGCAAGTGGGATAAATGTAGCTGGGACATTGTTGGCTGTTGTGGGCGAGTTGGGCCGAAGGGCCTGTTTCTACACTGTATCATTCTATGACTCTAAGATGTGTGGGCCGGCATTGGTGGCAGTAGGTCCAGCCTGGAAACAGCCCAGCCTGGTGGTGAAGGTCGATAGGACTGGCCTGGATTTGTCGGGGTAGGCAGTGCGGGCCAGTGGTGGCATGTAGCAGCCTGGCCTGGCAGGGGCCAAGGAGGCAGTGCGGGCCAGGGCTGTAGACAGCAGCCTGGCCTGATGGTGAAGGTTGCAAGGATTGATCTGAATGCGGCTGGGGTGGTCTTGCGGGTTGGCGGCATCTTCGGTGGTCCCACCCTCAGAGGGCTGAATGCTGATGTTACTTCTCACAGCGCCACTGCGGGTCTCGGACTCATGGCGATCAGGTGCGCGCCGTGATCTGGTGGTGGGTCTTGACCCCAAAAAAAAATCACCTATCTATACTCTCCAGAGATGCTGCCCGATCTGCTGAGTTACTCCAACACTCTGTATCCTTCATCATTGCACAAATGTTGATCTAAGCCATTATTTGACAATTTCAATGGCCTCCGCAGTATAAATAGCAGCCTGTATTCCAGTGATGATTACTGTGGGGACAATCATCCACTATAACTGGAATCCTTTATAAAGTGGTCCATCATAATGAGGATTTACTGTATTACATTAGCTTTCACCAGGCCTATGAAAAAATATTTGAATCCAATAAATCATTTGATGTGTAGTAATGCCTCCGGTATCTACGTAACATATTCCTTTAAAATGCATGATGCCAATGATTCAAACCAATTTTATCTTCTATTAGTTTAACTCCCCTTTGTTCTATTTCAAATGCATTTATCTCATTACTCATTTCAGTACAAAATACATTCTATTTTATAAAATGTTTGATACTTACGAGCTATTTTTTTCAGCGCAGATTCATTTTCTGGGGAAGTGGATGTTTCATGCTTTTTCATGCTGCTGTGAAATTCATTCAACATTTGAGGTTGAAAAATGACAATGCGAATCTTCTGCAATGTAGGCGAGGGTGTTGTCTTTATGTAGTCAGCTACTGAATCAAGCATTGCATCAGCAACTTGGGAAGGATTTGCTCGTCCTTGTCCTATTAATTGGGGTATAAAAAGTTTTAACATTTACGCATATCATTTGGACTTCTGGTCACGATGAAACCAATTCATAGAGTAAAGATTCAATTCCTTCTGTGCCAGATAATAAATTATAATAACAAAGAATTTAGGACCACGAGTTCGCCATTTATCCTTTGTCCACCATTCAATATGATCTTGGCTCATTATCCATGTTTAGTACCAGTTCCTAGATTCAGTCCAATTTAATTGACAGCAAAGTCCATGAAACCAGACAACTCTTTGTTCTGCAGAAGTAGACGGCATTATTTTACTCTATGTTTGAGAATTTAGATGAATGAAGTGTGGATGAGGTATTCCACAAAGGTTCAGAATCCACAGGTTCCATTCCCTCTATGCACACCAATGCTTCCAGCTTAATGTGAACAGGGGTCATATGCATCTTTTGCAAAGATAACTAAAGCAGAAGGGGAAGAAGACCTCTGACCAGGTGCACCAACATCCCAAGAATTGTCCTCGAACAACATTGTAATATAAATATCCAGAGACTACTGACTGTTGGCCTATTTAATCTCAAGATCATTTTCAGCTCCAATAGCCTTTCCATTATAATGATCCTCTACTTAAATTCCCACATCCTGCTCAGATTTCAATGTATATAGTTGAACCAAATTAAAAACATTATTTATGTAT
Organism: Okamejei kenojei; assembly: GCA_035221665.1. Taxonomy (NCBI): domain Eukaryota; kingdom Metazoa; phylum Chordata; class Chondrichthyes; order Rajiformes; family Rajidae; genus Okamejei; species Okamejei kenojei. Next base: position 39,829,460 of record CM069137.1, read on the forward strand.
ACAGGGTTTCCCTAATCTGTATTTTAGCCACGTTTTCGATTTATTCGATGTATAATGAAACCCAAAAAGGAGTTTTTAGCAAACTTCTAACCTGTTCCAAGAGCAGGAAAAGAAATCGAGGAGAATTTCTGTTGTTCACATATCTGAAGAACTGCACTGACAGTAGTTTTGATTTCATTAGGAACCGTTTGTCCAATTATGTGAACTATACCTCGACACGTTAGATTTCCTGGATTTGTTAATATTATTCCACTGTTTTGTTGTGCGCCTGTGAGTTAAAGAGAGAATTACTTCATCAATTTCTTACATGGCCATTGTATAAATAACAATTCTGTCTAGTAATATTTGAATAAAAATATTTTAAAAAGGTAATTATGATCTGTGGCATTCCTCAGAGGCAATTCAGGCACAGATTAGGAAATGTATCAGATATAGACACAATATGCTAGAGGAACTCAGCGGGTCAGGCAGCATCTCTGGAGAAAAGGAACAGGTGATGTTTCAGGTGCAGATCCTTCTTGAATGCATCAGCCAGGCATAATGAACAGGTAGGTATCTCATAGCCAAAAGATAAAGAGCAAAGAATTTAAGCAAAATATGTACTGAGGATTTAGTATAGGACGCAGGACCTAAATTGAAACAAAGATGATATTCATCAAGAGCAACTCTTCTAAAAATCTCCTGCGTCATGTCACTCTACATTGCTCAAGAACACTAGCTCCCTGTTCCACATGCATAGATTTACATTTTTATCTTAATATATGGATTCCTACATGACTTCACCCCACTCCAGCTCTGCTTATTTCTCCAGACCCATGAACATGCAAAGCTCAGTATTCCTCTAGTTCTTGAACCTTGCACACTGTTCACTCCATAATTGCTTACTGTACCTTTTAGACCTTATGGAATTCCCTCTCGAAACCCATCAATCAGTTCTCCTCTTACTTTTTAAAACCTACTTATTCAACCACATTTGGTCACCTTTGCTAACATTTCCTTCATTTCATTGCCCGTTATTGTCCAATTACAAAAACGTACAAGATAAATGTTGTTCACAGCAATGAAGATTGAGGAAAAGTACTTGGGGAACTGAGGCAATTTAGACGGGTGTTGTTTGTCTCATAACATTTCTTCATAATCTTGCATAAAATCCTTGTTTTTGATTTAATAATGTGTTTTGTTAATCAGAAGTTACAGCTTAATATTTCTAGGTTGAAGTTCCATTGTACATGGTCAATAGAAAAACAAAGTGATTACTGTGCAGAGAGCATGTGGACTTGTAAAATAAATCAAATTCCAAACCTTTTTGTTGGCACTCAATTTCTACAGTTTGACCAGCTGCATCTAAAATTGCCTTAGACACACCTGAAATTGCATTGCAAATGAATTGATTAATTTAAAATAAAAATAAAATTCTTTATCAATAATTGATTTTTCAGCAAGTTATATTTATTACTGTATAAATAAATGTGCTTAAATTGGCATGCATTTAAACTTCACTAGCTGTTTTACTTATAATTATTATAATCTACTAACTGTAGATTCATTCTAATAATAAACAGGTATGTCTTTGAATCCTAAATGTTGTTGCTGTCTCAATTATTCATCATTTTAAGCACAATGAATTGTTTTATTGTCAACAAAAAAAGCCCAGATTTCGCATGCAATGTGGTGCCTGCTATTTACCCCAGTGATATTTGCTATTGGCCATTTTGTAAGCTTGTGAAATCTTCACCGATCTGGTATCTGTTGCATTATACCATTCGTCATGAGGAATCTCCAAATGGGGAAATAAGCACTCCAACCAATTGGGATGAAGTAACTTCAGGAGCAGAGGCATGGCTGGTAGACATGTGGGGGAGCGCGACTGACGTTGCAGCGGCCCCTACAGCCTGTCTGTCTTTTTTTGTTTTTTGTCTAGTTAAATGTAGTTGTTTGTGTTTTTTTTGTATTGTTTTCTAACTGTGTATATGTGGGGGGTGGGGGGGGGGGGGGGGGGGGAAGGGGGAAACATTTTTAATCTCTTCCCTGCACGGGAGACCTGACTTTTTCCCTGTCAGGTCTCCGTTGTCGTTGGGGCCTGGTGCCGTGGAGCGGCCTCCGACCGGGACGACCTGGGGGCTCCAGTCGCGGAGCTGAGGGCTTACCGTCGTGGGGCTGGCCGGCCTCGGAGCGTGGGGGGCGGTGGTGGGTGACCGCTGCGGCCCGACTCCGGGCTCCAGTTCCGGCTGCGGCCCGACTCCGGCTCCAGCTCCGGCCCGACTCCAGCTCCGGCCTGACTCCAGCTCCGGCTCCAGCTTCAGTTCCAGCCTGACTCCGGGGCTCCGGCTCCGGCTTGCTGACGGTGGACTGTTGGGGTGTCGGGAGCTCGCGGGTCCGGGTGGGAAGCCGCTCTCCGGAGCTCCGCAACACAACTTCTCCAGCCCGTGTCGCGGGGTTGGGGCGACCCGGAGCGGGGCCGAGCATCGCCCGGCGCGGCTTTAATGGCCGCGGGACATTCCAGCGCCCGCCGGGGGCTCCAACTTTGTGACTTTGGGCCTGGAGCGGGGCCGTACATCACCCGGCGCGGCCTCAATGGACGTGGGACTTAACACCGCCCGCCTGGGGCTTCGACATCGGGAGAGAGATGGTGCGGGGGAGAGAGAAGAACTTTGCCTTCCATCACAGTGAGGAGGAGATCCACTGTGATGGATGTTTGTGTGAATTTAATTGTTTGCATGTTTTTCTATGAATTGTTCTGTTTGTTTGTTTGTATGGCTTGTAGAAACGGAGTTTCGTTCGAGCCTCTCTGAGGTTCGAATGACAAGCAATAAAATCAAATCAAATCAAATCAAAATGCCTAACCCAGGTTCAATCCTGATCTCTAGTACTATCAGCGTGAGGTCTGCACATTCTCCCAGTGCATGGGATTCCTCCTGGTGCTCAAGTTTATCCCTACATGGCAAGAATATGTAGTTTGGCAGATTAATTGGCACCTTAAAATTCCCCCAAGCATACTGGTGAGTGGTAGAATAGAGAGGGATTTAATGGGAATGTGAGGAGAATAAAATGGATTTGGATAGGATTGGTGTAAAATAAAACATATGCATAATGGTCAGCATGGACAATGGGCTCATTTCCATGATGGCTCTCTCTATGATTCTATGAAATAGCAAAGACCAAATGACAAACTAAAGGAATTTAAATAATGTACATAAAGTGAAATATTGATAGGAAATTGGAGATGAGATATCAAAAGCAAAATAAATTCTCTTTTTAAGGCACTATGACACTCACATTAAATTCATATCCAAGGGCTGGAGAGTTTCTTCAGCATAAATTATCATCCATTAAAATATCCATGTTCACAAATGTACTTCACCTAAACTTTAACGCTATCTTTAGTAGGGAAGGTTATCAATTAGCCCATTTGATGCATTTGCAGTGCATGCAAAGCTAGGTCTGTCAATTATGACTGCAGTGGAGGGTCTGTGGAGGAGCAGGGTATGCTTGATAGCATAACTGGAATTTCCCATTTAACCACAACTGTGCAGATGGAAAAAGTTACAATAACAGGAAGGCACCAGTGCACAACAGCAGTAAAATCTGGTCCATTCTTCGCAAATTATGTCAATGTACAAGAATTACAATTTTCTCCAAATAAGCTTTGAACATTGTAATGAAATACCTGATTTTAGAGTGAATGTTTTATTTGATGAATTGACAATGACATCTGTGGTCTCCCTTGTTATATCTCCAGGTACCACTTGTAATAAAATTGGTCCCATTTGCATTTCAGCCTGCTCAGGTGTAACCAAAGACATTTTTCCAAACAAAGGACCTGTAAAAATGTTCCAGATATTTTTGTAATTTTACATTTGTTCCTAAAACATTTTCTTTTATGAATAAACGCTGATAGTCTTTAAAATATATATAATACACTGTGTATGTAGCCCTGGTGCTTTTGATAGCAAGCACTGAGAGGTTGAGATTTTCTGATACAACAGGTGAATGGAGAGAGTAAATATACAAGGTACTGAATGGGGTGCTTTCTCTTGGGGGGGGGGGGAGGGTGGTGTGTCCTCACGAAAAAATGAGGCGCTAATGGTAAAATCTTAACATATGCCGGTAGAGTTTTCCCCTGGACTCGCCTTATCTGAAAAATCGGGGGGGGAAACGGCTGTCTTTCGCTGATGAGGTCACAATGGATCTGCACGCTGTGTTCCACTCACTGCGAGTGAAGAACGAGCTCTTGGGTCGTTCTTCCCCCTCCTCCTCCTCTCCCCCCATCTCCTCTACCCCCCCCCCCCCCCCCCACCTCCCTCCCCTCTCAATTTATAAGGTCTACTAGACTAAGTGGGACCCATTGGGTCCCATGTTCACCAGGGAGGGCTGGTCCCCCAGCGCAATATTCCACCTCTCCACCAATTCAAATATTGGTGGCCAGTGGGGGGGGGGGGGGTTTCTGGAGCGCTAGTATGGGTGTTGTGAGCCGAAGGGGCTGGTATCCAGAGGGCTAGTATGGACATTATGGGTCAAATGGATTCTTGGGGTGAGAGCTCAGTTACTCAAGCCTGATGTGCCAGCAGCTCACTCATGGCTGGTGGGCTGGCAGTTGACTCATAGCTATTCCTTGAAATTCCATTTCAAGCAGGGTGCAAGGCCACCAAATTCAAATGCAGTTTCCTACCATTTCAAACAGGGTGCAAACCCACCAAATTCAAGTGCATTTTCATACCACTTCAAGCAAGGTGCAAGACAACCAAATTCAGGTGCAGTTTCATACCATTTCAAGCAGGGTGCTAGGCCATCAAATTCAAATGCAAAATTTCCGACCACTTCAGGCGGGGTGCAGGGCCACCAAATCCAAGTGCAGTTTCGTACCACTTCAAGCAGGGTGAAACCACCATAAAACCACACAAAACACCATATAAACACCACTTTCACAGTTCAGTAGACATTCAGTGTGTTCAGTTGATTCACAGCTCAGACAGAGTCAATAGACAATAGGTGCAGGAGAAGGCCATTTGGCCCTTCAAGCCAACACCGCCATTCAATGTGATCATGGCTGATCATCCCCAATCGGTACCCCGTTCTCGCCTTCTCCCCGTATCCCCTGATTCCACTATTTTTAAGAGCCCTATCTAGCTCTCTTTTGAAAGCATCCAGAGAACCTGCCTCCACCGCCCTCTGAGGCAGAGAATTCCACAGACTCACCATTCTCTGTGAGAAAAAGTGTTTCCTCGTCTCCGTTCTAAATGGCTTACTCCTTATTCTTAAACTGTGGCCCCTGGTTCTGGACTCCCCCAACATCGGGAACATGTTTCCTGCCTCAAGTGTGTCCAAGCTCTTAACAATCTTCTATGTTTCAAACATGACCTCTCCCCTTCCCATCTTGCAGAGACTGAGCCACACCCACACATCTGGGTTTTATAATCCCTCCTCCCTCTCACCGGAAGGGGCTGGCCTTCATGGCCTGATTGACAGGAGAGAGATTCTCAACATTTTTTAAACACTAATAACACTTATATTTTTAATTGATGGGAAGAATCCTCTGCACCTGATGAGCGGAAGGGGACTAAGTAAGATGGCCAAAAATCACAGTCAAGTTGTCAAGTTTAGACTTTTAATCATTTGCCGTTTCAAACCAACCACCACCAACCATTTGCGGTGCTTTATTTCAAACCAACCACCACATGCACGTGCCGTCAGGGTTGACATGGTAGGCACTGCCTACCCTGACTAAAATTATAACATAGTATTTACTAAATATAAAGGCATCTGAGAATTATGCCTACCTAAGAGATTGATCCCTTAGGTAGGCATTATTCTCCATACCTTTCATCCGCAGAATTTGTGAAACGGGAAGGTCAGTGCAGCCCACGTGCCGTCGGCGCTGCTTCAAGCCGTTAATTTCAAGCGGGGCTGAAGGCAGCTGAAATTCTGCCTTTGCAACACTGCGCAGGCGCAGCAGCCTACTGCGCATGCGCAGCGCTAGTTTCTTGGCGGGGTTTTCAAATGTGGATTGGCATTGTTGTAAGTGTATCTTAGGAAACAGGGAGAGAAGAATGGAGCTCGTGTACCAATGATGTGGTAAGTACATTTGTTGGTGATATTTTTAAATACCGTATTTCCCGGGGTATGCGGGTGGGGGGAGAGCTCCTTTCATAGCATTTGTGGAGTCTGGCCCGGGGTAAAGTTGCGGGGAGGGCACGAATGTTGTGAAGGAGGGGATCGGGATAATGCCACTTGCGACGCTCCTTGCACGCTGGCATGCAAAACCTCTCTCCTGCCACTTACTGGCCTCACTCATGTCCTTAAATTCCGCCAGCGCGATTGCAGTTACTCGGCTGTGGGAATTTAAAGGTATGCAGGAAGCCGCTGACATGAGCGAGCGGCAGGTGAGAGGTGTTCAGACGGAGAGCACTGCCAAAAGTTAGCGGGCCGGCAGAAGGTGCTGAAGTGGCGGCCACTTCTGCTGTCGGGTCCCGGCGGCTGCTCGCAGCTCCCTGAGCTGCTTCTATCCCCGGCTACAGTGCGTGGCTTTGTGCCCGGAGAGCTGCGGCAGCGGTGAGTGAGTTACTCACTCACCCCTTCCTTCTCAACACTCCTGCTCTCCCTGCAAATTTACCCCTGGCAGAGACTCTCCACATGCTGTGAAAGGAGCTCTCCCCCCAATTGGACCCTTGAACAAGTGTTGTCTTTCAATAAGATGACAACTGATTCAACTTTTCCCTGTACTCCCGTCTTTCCCACCATCTCTCCACCTGCCATCAATCTTCACCCACCCCCATTCAGTAATTCTGAATAAAGTAGACTAGGAAGCCTTGGGCAAATTGAATTATTACTGCTTTTATTTTATTTTTTTTATTTTATGGAGAGAACAATCTGTGCATGCGCGGTTTAATTTTTTTTTTTTAAGTTGACTGAGTGCCTACCCTGAGTAATTACTCACGGCATGTGCCTGACCACCACCAACCATTTGCTGTGCTTTATTTCAAACCAACCACCACCAACCATTTGCTGTGCTTTATTTCAAACCAACCACCACCAACCATTTGCTGTGCTTTATTTCAAACCAACCACCACCCACCATTTGCTGTGCTTTATTTCAAACTAACTACCACCAACCATTTGCTGTGCTTTATTTCAAACCAACCACATTTTCATTTTCAAACCACACTAAGGGCACTCAATGTCAGTAAAACCACACTCACAGTTTAGTAAACACGTGTTCAGTGTTATTCACAGCTCACACTTAGAGACATGATGCTCTCGCTCTCTCATCTTGCAGAGACTGACTGAGGCACTCAACACTTCAGGGTTTTATAGTCCCTCCAGAAGGGGCGTGGCCTTCAGGAGAGAGAATCTCAACATTTTTCAAACACTAATAACTCTTTTATTTTTAATCGATTATAAATCCCACAGAATACAAAGAGCTCATCTGAATAAACCCAAAGTATTAGGGGGATTAGCACTCCCCAACTTTATGTATTACTACTGGTCTGTAAATATCAGAAACATGATCCAATTGCTGGATAACTCTCCCCAGCAACCGGATTGGACGATTATGGAGAGGATTACTCTCCTTATAATATTGGAGCAACCCTTCTCTCTCCAAAATCGATGAATAATATAAATTACAATAATATATTCCAATTATATACAGTACAATTAGAATTTGGAAACAAATAAAACACAATTTGAAATGAAGAAATTTATCTCTCTTATCTCCTATTGGTAAAAACCCCTCATTTAAACCTTCAACTATAGATAAAGCATTTATACAATGGGAAAGAGCTGGAATTAAAATCTTCGGAGATGTGTATGAATTGGGAAAACTATTATAATTTAAACAAATACAACAAAAATACAATTTGGGAAACAATCAGTATTTTAAATATTTCCAAATCCGTGACTATCTGAAAAAATACGCACAAGATTATCACAATATGCCTCCAGACTTACTGGAAGAAGTAATGAATACAAATGCAGAATCAGCAAACCTAATATATAATATATATATAATTCTAAATGCAGAAATACCAACAACAGATGGTATCAGGAGAGACTGGGATAAAGAATTAAGTATAAAAATTCCCAAAGAAAGGTGGGAAGAATATTTATTAAATGTAAGACACACCTTAATACAATTTAAAATCTTACACAGATTATACTATTCAAAAACTAAAATAAGTAAACCTTTTCCCAATGTCACACCTATATGTGATAAATGTCAATGTCAAGAAGCTAATATAGCACACTCATTCATCTTTTGCACAAAAATTCAAACATTTTGGACTGAAATTTTTGAAATTTTCACAAAAATATTTAAAATAAAACTGATTCCAAAAGCAGACTGGATTATCTTTGGGATATCGGAAGATAGCCCTGAATTAAATGTGTTTCAAAAGACTCTTTGAATATGGCTTAATAACTGGAAAAAAGCTAATCTTAACTGGAAAAATTCTCCTATACCAACAGTTAATATGTGGATTTCAACTATGTTCGAAACACTACACTTGGAAGATATGAGACTCTGACTAGCAGGAAAATCAGACTGTTTCTATAAGACATGGTCTGTATTTATAAATCTATTACAAGGATAAGGTGCAACAATACCTCAAAAAAGTACCGGTGTCGGGTCTTGGAAAAGGGGGAAGAAAAACTGCCGAGTTGATAGATTCCTTTTGCGAGATGTTTATAATAAAGTAACTGGCTTTTCTTCTTTCTTTCTCTATCTTTCCCTTTTTCTTTTTTTTCCTCTCCGGGGTCTATCTCCTAATTTCCGGTCTCTAACTCTTCAAGGGTTTCCTTTCCCTCTTGTCACGCTTTTGCACTTTCACATCTCTTTTTCACTTTTCTACTTTCTATGCTGGTATTCCTCTCTCTTTTCTCTCTTTTCTAAAGCCTTAAAAAATTAAGGGGTACAATGACTGTAATACAATATAAGGGATGTACACTTATGGTACCTCTAATGAATAAAGATATAAAAAAATTGTAAAAATTTTAATAGATGGGAAAAATCCTCATCCTACGCAGCGGAGGGGGACTCCGAGTCGGATGGTCAAAAATCACAGCCGTAATTGGCAGCGTTTTCTCTAAAATCAATATACAGAACAACAGGAAGTGGTCAAGATCAGACTTTTCGTAATATAGATGTAGGCAATGTCTACCACCCTGTCCTTATCAATCCTCTTGGTCACTTCAAAAAATGCATTCAAATTTGTGAGGCATCATTTCCCATGTACAAACGCATGCTGACTATCCCTATTCAGTCCCCACCTTTTAAAGGCAGGTATATCCTGTTCCTCAGAGGCCCTATTCAGTTATTTTCCTGTTATTGATGTTAGATTCACCAGACTGTGGTCCCTTGTCTTGTCCTTGCAACAGCTCTTAAATAAAGATATACGAGCCAACTTCCAGTCTTCCACTATCTCATCCATGGTTGATAATGATACAAATATATCTGCCAGATTTAGAAATCTCTGTGCTGGTTTCCCAAAATGTCCAGTGATACATTTCAGTGATTTATCCAGCTTTACGATTGCCATCACTATCTCTTTTTTAAAATATGTCTCTCTTCCCTGAATTTTCTAAATTACATGACCTTCTCCGCAGAAAATCAGATGTCCCTATACCTCCTCCCTCAACTCTGTTCAGGAATCCGAACAGTCCTTTCAGGCTAGGCAAAGGTTCACTTGCACCTCCTCCAACCTCATTTACTGTATCCGTTGTTCAATATGTGGACTCTTATACATCGGCGAGACCAAACGTAGACTGGGCGATCAATTCGCTGAACACCTTTGCTCAGTCCGACTGAACCTACTTCCTGGTTGCTAAATACTTAAACTCTCCTTCCCATTCCCACACAGACCTCTCTGTCCTAGGTGTCCTCCATTGTCAGAGTGAGGGTAAACGCAAATTGGAGGAACAGCATCTCATATTTCGCTTGGGCAGCTTACAGCCCAGTGGTATGAATATTGATTTCTCCCAACTTCAAGTAGCATTGGCATTCTCTCTCTCTCTCACACTCTCTCTCTCTCTCTATCCCTCCCCACCCAATTCGCACTAGCTTCTCGTTTTCACCCAACAAACAACTAATAATGGCCTGTATCATCGTTACTTTTTTGCATATTTTTCATTCATTATTATTTATCTGTCTACATCATCGTCTATATCTCTCATTTGCCTTATCCCTAACCTGTCTGAAGAAGGGTCTCGACCTAAAATGTCCCCCATTCCTTCTCTCCAGAGATGCTGCCTGTCCTGCTGAGTTACTTCAGCTTTTTGTGTCTATCTACAGATGATAAATATTTGTTTAAGAATTTGCGGGAGCAAGCTTGGAAACACTCTGATTGTCCTGAACAACAGAATTAGTGGAGGTTGTGGAAAACATATTCAAAGAAAGCCAAAAAAATCATGAAAAACAGTGTTTTAAACCATTAATTGGATGTAATTTACCAATGATACAAGAAAATCTTCACTGTTTATTATCTGTTTGTAATCCAAACAAATAAACAAATTCTAATTACATTTACAATACATAATGACCTACCTGTGGGTTTCTGCTCTTCACTGTGGACGCCAGTTTTTGGCTGCTGCATAAAAACTCGTTTGAATTCGCAAGTCATTGCCTGCATAACATAACACTTATTATTCAGAGAAATGGGAATAGCTTTTAAAGCTCACAAAATCCTGAAATTGCATAATGTTGGGTAAAAATAGAAACATATTTAACAAAGAGAGCTATTTGTATCAAATCCCATAGTACTTGCACTAATGTAATTTATAATGTATAGCAAGTCATAAAAGGTCATTAGTTTTTCTTTACACAGATGCTGCCTGAATAGCTGACCATTTTCATCATTTTGTGTTTTTTTAATTTCAGATTTCCAACTTCTGCAATCATTTCCTTTTTGGCCATATCTACTCATAAGTGTATTAGAAACAAAAGGTGTCAGTCAAATTGATATCTTACATTTATAATATTCTTTTAGATAGTGAGAATCCGTCGACGGAATTACATAGACAAGCATGGGAAAATGAATTAGTTCAACTCATAACGAAAGATATTTGGGATGAAAGTCTACAACATATACATCAATGTTCATTAAACGCCAGACATTCTTTAATACAATTTAAAATATTACATAGATTGCATTATTCTAAAACAAAATTAAATAGAATTTTTCCTAATATTTCTCCTATCTGCGATAAATGTCAATATTCTGAGGCTAATTTAACCCACACCTTTGTAACTTGCATAAAAATTAAAATATTTTGGGTGGATATTTTAAAAATTATTTCCGTAGTGGTTAATACTCAACTGGAGCCCGATCCTAAATTAATAACATTGGACATATCTGAACAATACCTAAAACTTACAATAAACCAAAGAAATTTCCGTGATTATAGTATAATAACTGGGAAAAAATTAATATTAAAATTTTAGAAAAACCCTGCATCCCCACAATCAAAATGTGGATTATGGAGATGTCAGAGACCTTAAATCTGAAAAAAAAATTAGATTTGTCTTAATTGACAAACCAGAATTATTTACTAGAATATGGTCTCCGTTCATAGATTATTTCAAGGGGTAGAATGGACCGGCGCTGATACCTGACAGAAGCTTGAACCCAGGACTAGATGAATAGTTATGCTTTCTTACCTACGGACCTATCTCCTAAGTTGTATTATCGATAGTTTATTCTATTTTTCTAATTTTCTTTTCTTTTTCTTTCTTTTTTCTATCTAAAAAAAAATAATTAGTCAATGTTAATATGTAACCGATAAATGAAGACTCCAGCTACATTGGTAGCGGAGTCCCTGGAATCCTGCATATTTAATATGTAACTATTTAACAAAGTTTGTAGTGGTTCGGACTATGATATGCACATGCCTCTAATAAAATTTAACTTAATTTTTTTTTTTTTTAATGAAACAAAAGGTGTGATAAATGGTCTCCACAGAATTCAGATTGGTATCACAAGTATATATTAAATTTAAAACTGAAAATTTAAATCACCCCTCAATATTCAAAAGAATACATCTTATATCAACAGCAGTGGAATGCTGGTTATTCCGTTATGCACCGTACATTTTTAGCACTAGATTAGAGGGCGTTACAGTCTCTTTTGTCATTGTATTTATTGTTGTATCTATCATTACCATGTATACTGTTTACTTCATGCAAATAAGCTATTTTATCACACCCTGCTGAATATGACAATAAATTGAAATTAATCTAAATATACAAATTTTCTACTTAATCTTCACCTGAGCATTAAGATGATCATCAGGATGTACCACAATGTAAACTGTCTTAAGATGAGCTGACCTTCTGTCAGTACTGAAATTCAGAACAGCTTTAATCATAATACTTGCAACAACATCCTTTGGGAAACATAAGTTGCCAGTTCCAATTGCAGGGAATGCGATGGAATCCAGATTTGAGCCTTCTGTATTCTTCAGACAATCTTTGATTACATTTTTCAAAACCTGAAGTGTAATTTCAGATTGAGTCTTCAAATCAATATAACAAATTTTTGAAAATATTCAACTGTGTCAATTGTAAGATGTGTTACCTTTTCTGTATTCCCAGTTCCCGCCTGCCAGTAAGGAACAATAACATGATACACTTCATTACAGTCAAGATTGCAACCTTTTGTTTCATAAATTTGTCCATTGTAAGGTTTTTTTCCCCGCGTTTCTTTCTCCAGTAATTGTTCGAGTTGTGGACCAGCTTTTTGTAATAACGCTTTGGAAATTGCACCCATAGAGAGTTTTAGATCCATTCCAATTACATTTACAATGACGGCAGCCTGGAAATAGGAAATTAATTATTAAATAAAGGCTACATAAGAATTATGAAACAATTTCAAATAAGTTACATTGAAGACTTACAGTAATATCTTCAATATTCCCTTTGACAACAAGGATGTTCAGACCTTCTTTTGTTTGGGCTCGAAGACAATAATTTATTCTTCTTCTGTTACCAAAGGCAGGCCTTTGCAGCTGCACAGGTGCATTACCTATTAAATGACCAAATATTTTCTGAACCGCTTCTGCAACTGCTTGAACAGTTTTATCATCAAGATTTGTCAAGTGGATCTCCTTCAGTGTACTGTCTCCATGCAAGTTCACAAAGTGCTCTCTGATTGATGTGACAATTGTTTCAGCACATAAAGCCAGTGGAAATCCAAATATTCCTGAACTAATAGCAGGGATTGCTATAGACTTAAAATTATATTTTTCTGCTAAACATAGACTTTCCTCCACAGCATTTTTTAATCTTTTCACGGCAGTGTTCGAATTAGTATCCATCCACCTTGGTCCAACTGCATGAATTACTTTGGAACATGGTAGTATACCAGCTTCAGTAATAACAGCATCACCGGGCATAAGAGGTCCTTGTTGGTTAACAATCCTATCACACTCAATTTGCAACACTGCACCAGCAGTATCGAACAAAGCTTTTGCAAGGCCTCCAATGTGCTTTAGATTTTCATTTGCAGCATTGACAACCACATCAACATGAGCCTTGCACAGGTCTCCTTTATTGACAATAATTACAGGTCCATTGGGCAATTGTACTTTACAGCAAAATTGGCTTAAATCATTACGTTCCATGTCACTGAGCTCAATAAGTCTTAAAATGCAATCATACTTGTCCTTTACTATGGAACTATATATGTCTTCTTTTTCTTTGTAAAATTTCTTTGTTCCTGGTGTGGTTATTCGCAGCACTTCCGTAACTATTTTGGAAGCTGCATCTGAAAGTAAATTCTCCACATGACAGACATTCTCTTCAGGACCGGTGAGTGAGACACTTGCATGATTACTCCCATCATTAACTTTTATTTCAACATCTTGAGTTGTTGATTGTAAATTTTTGATTTTGTCAGAGGCCACCAAAAATTGCAGCACTCCACGAGATTTAAATGGAATGTTTCTTCGGATGATTGTGTTCTTTTTGACAAAGTCATTGAGATTTTCATATACTTCTTCAACAGAATCAGTATAGCCAGCGATAATAATGTGCATGCACCCATTTGATGTTTTCTCTTCAATTTCAACTTTTGTCCTTTGAGAATTCAATCTTTCATCCAATTTGTGCTTTAATTGTGTCCATTCATTCTTTCTAATGACATTCAGATCTCTTATCGCAATACATTTGAAAGCGAGATGTTTTCTGATTTGCTCTTCTGCTGCACACAAGAAATTACCTGTACTTCCTATCAACACAACAGAATTGTCCTGGATGTCAACGGCAGCACTGATATCTTTTGATGCAAAAAGGCAGGAGGAAACCTCTTCACAGCTAACATTTTGTATAAAGTTACAAAGACAAGGGTCTAGATTAGTTTTCGTTTCTTTTATTAGAATAATTTTTTCTAGTAATTTGCTTTTGGCATTATAAACCTCTGAAGGTAACCCATACAATGTTAAATTGTTTTCATGCGAGTTGAATTTTATGTGAAGGTCTGGAAATTGTTTGGAAACACTGACTTCTAGACCATCGTTTACTAGTAGAACGTATTTGGCGAGATTAATTGGTACTCTCTCAGTTATACTTTCTTTTTCCCTTTCTATCTTTTCAATTACATCGTTCATAATTGAACTGAATCTTTGTTGTAAAATGTCTACAGTCTCAATTACTCCAGTGATTATTACTTTTTCCTTTGAAATATCTGGGATAACAGCAACATTTTGGTTCAAATATTGATCAAGTTCATTCTTAATTAGTTCCCAGACTGATTGATTCACGTTACATGTAATCGTGTTATACTTTGACAGAATACTAGCTAAAGTATCGAAAGCTTCCTTTTTCCAGCCCTTTGCAAGTTTCTCAAATGAACTAAAATGTCTTGAAAATGTTGGGGAAATCGTAATTGAGTTTGATTGGCCCAATTCTGGGAATATTGTTTTGCAGTAACATGCTGACATTTTCTCACTGATATCAGCAATTCGCCCCTCATTGTTTTTAAGAAACTGCAGAATGTAGCAATCAACATCGAACATGAAGGGATCAGGCATTTTCACCACTGGTCTTTTGTTCCCATATAAAGCTGAACTCAGGGACTTGTAGTAACGATAGACATTAACTGGTGTTTTATCGATCACGTGTGCACGGGACAGAATGATATCCACAACTGTAATAAAACAAAGAAAATCATTAGAGAATAAAAGGTAAAATGGCTTAATTTTAAATATTCATAGAAATATAGCAAATTTTCTAATTCATCATTATTTTCCAGGATGCAAAAATACCTTCAGAATTTTCAAAAGAAATCACAGCTGCATTGTGTTCAGTTGTTAGTTCAACAGCGCTGACAATTCCATTTCCATTTTTGGCGCTTTCAAAGTAGAGTCTTAGATGATCTTCGGTGATGCTAGCAGGCAGATACTCCACTCTTAGGCTCCTAGATGTTTCCAATACTTTTGCTTCAATATTTTGTTGAAATAGAACCTTTTTTGAGCATTTTTGAGCAAATTCAAAGAGGTCTAAATTAAGAATTTGGGGGCAAAAAAAGATAAACATTAAAATGTTTATATTTAAATTTATAACAATGAATAAACCCCAAGATTTGAATTACTTATTGCAGAATATATGAAACAGAAATAAGCCATTTAGCTCAACCAGTGGTTATATATAAGCCTCCTGTCTTTCCTCAGCTTTCTTCTTCATAGGATTGTCTTAAATGTATCTGTACTGTTCACTTCAACTACTCTGTGTTGTAACAAGTACCAATTGTCGCCACTCTTTTTGTAAAAGTGTTTCTCTTTAAATATGTACTGGATTGCTTGATGACCAGCATATTACAGTGGCTTTAATTATGGTCATCCACAAATGAAACATTTTCTTTACATCTTTTTATCATTTTAATAACATCCATCAGGTGAGCCCTCAGACATTTTTCTGGACAGAAAGGAGATCCAGATTGCCGTCCCCTTATTCCGGGCATCATCCATACAAAACTCTCTACATCCTGTCCAGTACCTCCATAGACATTATACAATATGGCATAACTTCCTGTTTTTCAATTATGTCCCTCTCTGGATGTAAACTCTTATGTTTGGTTTGCTTCCATTCTCATGACGTACCTAACCCGTGGCATAACTTTTAATGGTTAATGTTACACTTCTTTTGTTCCTTCACATCTACAACCAAATCATACAAATAATAAATATCTCTATTCTTCCAACCAAACTGTATTTATATTTGTAGAACCTCACTTGCCAATGATTTACCCATACTTCAAGTTAATGTTCAGTTGTAAATGTGTTAGTTATCTTCAGTATTGACTATCCTCCCGAATTTATGATCTACGAATTTAAAAACTATCATTAGATTCCTGAAATTGTTCAAGCAGATTAATGTAAATTGTATCAGTGTTCCCAGCAGACACAGCTGTATCCAAGATGTCCTCATTCTTTAGGGAACTGGGTTTCCTCTCTTCCATCATAGATGAGGCCCTCACACCTGTCTCCTCGGTACCCCACAGCTGTGCCCTTGCTCCCCCTCCCCCTAGTCGCAATAGGGACCCTAATCCTAACCTTTCACCCCATCAGCCGTCGCATACAATACATAATCCTCCCAACATTTTCGCCACCTCCAACAGGAACCCACCACTAGTCAAATCTTCCCAGCTCCACGCATTTCCACAGACACTGTTTCCTCTTCAACTCCCTGGTTAACTCACCCCTTCCCACCCAAACCTCCCCCTCCCTAAGTACCTTCTCCTGCATCTGCAGTAGATGCAACACTTGTCCCCATACCTCCTCCTCAATTCTGTCCAAGGACCCAAACAGTCCTTTCAGGTTCACTTGTACCTCCTCCAACCTCATCTACTGTATCCGTTATTCAAGATGTGGACTCTTATACATTGGCGAGGCCAAACATAGGCTGGCTGATTAATTAGCTGAACTCAGTCCACCTGGACTACCCTATCTCCCGGTTGCTAAACACTTTAATTCCCCTTCCCATTTCCACACCGACTCTTCTGTCCTAGGCCTCCATCATTATTCTGGGATGTCAGGACTGTCTTATGAAGAAAGACTGGATAGACTCGGTTTATACTCTCTGGAATTTAGGAGATTAAGAGGGGATCTTATAGAAACTTACAAAATTCTTAAGGGGTTGGACAGGCTAGATGCAGGAAGATTGTTCCGATGTTGGGGAAGTCCAGGACAAGGGGTCACAGCTTAAGGATAAGGGGGAAATCCTTTAAGACCGAGATGAGAAAGACTTTCTTCTCACAGAGAGTGGTGAGTCTCTGGAACTCTCTGCCACAGAGGGTAGTTGAGGCCAGTTCATTGGCTATATTTAAGAGTGAGTTGGATGTGGCCCTTGTGGCTAAGGGGATCAGAGGGTATGGAGAGAAGGCAGGTACGGGATACTGAGTTGGATGATCAGCCATGATCATATTGAATGGCGGTGCAGGCTCGAAGGGCTGAATGGCCTACTCCTGCACCTAATTTCTATGTTTCTATGTTTCTATCATTGTCAGGGTGAGGATAAACACACATTCGAGTAACAGCATCTCTTATTTTGCGTGCAAAAGTATTCAGCTACCTTTACTCTGATACCCCTAAATAAATCCAGTGCAACCAATTGCCTTCAGAAGTCACCCTAATTAGGAAATAGAGTCCACTTGTGTGTAATCTAATCTCAGTATAAATACAGCTGTTCTGTGAAGACCTCAGAGGTTTGTTAGAGAACATTAGTGAACAAACAGCATCATGAAGCCCAAGGAACACACCAGACAGGTCAGGGATAAAGTTGTGGAGAAGTTTAAAGCAGGGTTAGGTTATAAAAAAATATCCCAAGCTTTGAACATCTCACAGAGCACTGTTCAATCCATCATCTGAAAATGGAAAAAGTATGGCACAACTGCAAACCTACCTAGACATGGCCGTCCACCTAAAATGACAGGCCGGGCAAGGAGAGCATTGATCAGAGAAGCAGCCAAGAGGCCCATGGTAACTCTGGAGGAGCTGCAGAGATCACCTGAGTTTACAGCTCAGGTGGGAGAATCTGTTCACAGGACAACTATTAGTCGTGCACTTCACAAATCGGGCCTTTATAGAAGAGTGGCAAGAAGAAAGCCGTTGTTGAAACAAAGCCATAAGAAGTCCTGTTTGCAGTTTGCCACAAGCCATGTGGGGGACACAGCAAACATGTGGAGGAAGGTGCTCTGGTCTGATGAGACCAAAATTGAAGTTTTTGGCCTAAATGCAAATAGCTATGTGTGGTGGAAAACTAACACTGCACATCACCCTGAACACACCATCCCCACTGTGAAACATGGTGGTGGCAGCATCATGCTGTGGGAATGCTTTTCTTCAGCAGGGACAGGGAAGCTGGTCAGAGTTGATGGGAAGATGGATGGAGCCAAATACAGGGCAATCTTGGAAGAAAACCTGTTAGAGTCTGCAAAAGACTTGAGACTGGGGCGGAGGTTCACCTTCCAACAGGACAACGACAGCCAGAGCTACAATGTTTAGATCAAAGCATATTCATGTGTTAGAATGGCCCAGTCAAAGTCCAGACCTAATCCAATTGAGAATCTCTGGCAAGACTTGAAAATTGCTGTTTCCTGACGCTCTCCATCCAATCTGACTGAGCTTGAGCGCAGAAATTTCAGTCTCTAGATGTGCAAAGCTGGTAGAGACATACCCCAAAAGACTTGCAGCTGTAATTGCAGCGAAAGGTGGTTCTACAAAGTATTGACTCAGGGGGGCAGAATACTTTTGCACGCCACACTTTTCAGTTTTTTATTTGAAAATAAAATTTGGAAACCATGTATCATTTTCCTTCCACTTCACAATTATGCACCACTTTGTGTTGGTTTATCACATAAAATCCCAATAAAATACATTTACGTTTGTGGTTGTAACGTGACAAAATGTGGAAAAGTTCAAGGGGTATGAAAACTTTTGCAAGCCACTGTACATCCCAGGGGTATGAATATTAATTTCTCTAACTTCAAGTAACCCCTGCATTCTCTCTCTATCCCTCCCCTTCTCCCCCCCCCCCCCCGAAAGGCTTTTGTTCTTACTTAGCTAAAGCTAACAATGACCCGTTTCCTTTATCATTGTTACTTTTTTGCATATCTTTCATTCA
The DNA here is from genome assembly GCA_035221665.1 of Okamejei kenojei. NCBI lineage: Eukaryota > Metazoa > Chordata > Chondrichthyes > Rajiformes > Rajidae > Okamejei > Okamejei kenojei. Next base: position 39,848,568 of record CM069137.1, read on the forward strand.
TTTGTTCCAAGGTATATCTCTCTACATCATCGTCTACATCTCTCGTTCCCCTTTTCGTGACTTTCAGTCTGAAGAAGGGTCTTGATCCGAAACATCACCCTTTTCTATTTTCAGAGGTGCTGCTTGTCCTGCCGAGTTACTCCAGCATTTTGTGTCTATCTTCGGTTGAAATGAGCATCTGCAGTTCCTTCCTACAGACACACGCACTTTGTGAATTACTACCTTTCATTCCCAAACTCGTTTTTTTTAAAATCATGAACACAATCAACAATCCATTCTACTACCTGTCCCACAAGTCTCAATTAATCTGATCTTATTCATTAGTCTGTTATGTGGAATCTTATTTATCACTGGCCTTTAGAAACTGCAGATAATTTGTACCTACTGCAACACTAATGTCTGTTCTTTCTTTACCATGATAAAATAAAAGTTCCTCAAGAAAGACGTTTACTGTCCAACTATTCATTATTAAACATATCTTCTCCAGATATTTCTTCTTTTGCAAGGATCCTGTTATTTTTCCTATTATTGGTGAGGTGATTTATAATTCCCTATTCCTGTTTCATGCGTCTTAAATGTATGGATTTAATTAAAAAAGATGAACATAAGAGTAGTTATGTAGTAGGGCTGATATGATGGCACAAAACAAAATTTTGAAAACAATCTTTTAGCACCTGTATATTTCATACTGACCTTCAATTACTTTGCATAGTTCTAAACTACACTCTACGACAATGTGTGGCCACAAAATGCTGGAGTAACTCAGCAGGACAGGCAGCATCTCTGGAGAGAAGGAATGGGTGATGTTTTGGGTCAAGACCCTTCTTCAGTCTGAAGGAATGGGTGACGTTGGGTCAAGACCCTTCTTCAGTCTGAAGAAGGATCTCAACCCGAAACGTCACCCATTCCTTCTCTTCAGAGATGCTGCTTGTCCCGCTGAGTTATTCCTGCATTTTGTGTCTATCTTTGGTTTAAACCAGCATCTCCAGTTCCTTCATACACATTTTGTCTATTACAATGGAACTGTCTGGTGGGGAGTGCAGCAAAGGACTTGCTTAGGACCAATAACCATGGAATTCCACTTGAGGATTATTTCTATAAATACTCAGGCTATAACACTGATTTCTGATTTTACACTGGGCCTGCTTTCAAGTCTCTTTGGTGGTTGTAGCAGAAAAAAAAGATCCTTGATAAAAAGGACACACAGACTGCAAAAATAAAAGAATTAAATATAACCAAAATTATATGTTTATCAACTTTCTAATCATAATGGAAAAATAGTTTTATTTTAAAAAGCATTGGAAAGTTAGATTCTCAATCAGTCCACTTACATTGGGATATTAAGTTAAAGCTTCAGATATGGAGTGTTCATGACCAAGTATAGTTAACTGCAAGTCTGTGGGAGAGTTATTCAGAAAGTGGAGGGATTGGGATTCTTGGTGGTGGAAGCAAAAATAAGTTGCAAAAATAATTCAGAACTCTCCAATGCCCATGAACCTAGTCGAAATATGCAGGTATACACCCCAACCAGTCACAATGTTAAGCTGAGTTCCAGATGTTATTGCATATAACAGGTTGGTGGCCTGGCGTGCCAAGCCACTTCAAAGTAATGCCCTATTTTCAGGTCATTGCAGTGACATAACATTTCAGTGACTTAAAGAACATCATCATCCTCAAACTAGTTGTACCCGTGTTAACAAAAACACAAATGGTACAAAGTTATTTAATGATGATTGTTTTGATGCTTTGTTAGTAAAATCACAGCTACTCGGAAGGTAGCAATGTATGACATTAAGAGATGTTTTTCCTATTACTCTTAAGTTATATATTTAAAACTCGAGGATCACAGAAATATTGGGAATTAACTCATTACTTGCTTCATGTTAAGGACAAGGTGCAGAAAAGATTCACCAGGTGTTTTACCTAAACTTGCTGGCTGGAGTTCTAGAGAGAGGTTGGATAAACTTGGATGAGCATTGGAGACTGAGGGGTGATCTTAATGAGTGTAAATGATCACTGAGGAGCATGGATAAAGTGAATGCACTGTTTTTTACAGGGTAGAGAATTAAAAAAAGAGGTGGCATGGGTTTAAAGTGAGAGGGGAGAGATTTATGAGGGACCTCAAGGGGAACATTTTCATTCTGTAGTTGTTTGTATTTGAAATGAGTGCCAGAGGCAGCTATAGAATTGAATGCTACTATGACTTTAAAAAGACATTTGGATAGATATATAGATAGTAGGGATTTAAAGGCCCATTGTCTAAATGCTGGGAAATGGACTAACCCAATATGCCAAATTGATTAGCATGGAAAAGGTTGGCCAAAGGGACTGTTTTCTGTGATGTTGTATTACCCTTGAGCCATAGAGGACCAAATGACATGGGTACCATGCAGGTCTGATGACTAATGGGTATCTGAAGCCCTCTTTGAAAAGGAAAGGTTCTTACTTTAAAGCTTATTCTTGACAATCCTGAATAAATTGTGGATCTTTGGTAAAGAAAAAAGATACCATCACTATTCAGGAATAATCTAGTTCTGCAGTCAAGATCTCTGCTGTTTGCAAACCATGCATCCTCATTAGAAAAGTGTGAGAGCGACATTAGTGAAGACAATAGTGGTGAGTCTCTGGAATTCTCTGCCACAGAAGGTAGTTGAGGCCAGTTCATTGGCTATATTTAAGAGGGAGTTCAATGTGGCCCTTGTGGCTAAAGGGATCAGGGTGTATGGAGAGAAGGCAAGTACAGGATACTGAGTTGATTGATCAGCCATGATCATATTGAATGGCAGTGCAGGCTCGAAGGGCCGAATGGCCTACTCCTGCACCTATTTTCTATGTTTAATAGACAAGGTTCTATTAAACAAAACATTCAAGAGCGGAACTCACTATCAAAATATGGAGCGGACCGGGGGACAGGGGACACTCACAATTTTTTGGCGGCCGCGCGAGCATGCGCACACTCACATGCACATGCGCGAGGCTTCGGAGGCTCAATCCAGCGCTAAATGCAGCTCAACTCTGCCTGTCTCGCCGGGTTAACTACAGCCCTGACTGGACTGATGGGACACCAGCGTTGCTTCTCCGCGCTGCCCATATTTCCCGCAAGCCCAGGCAGGTTAACCAGGCAGATTTGAGCTGGGGTTAGCGCTGCATCTCTGCGCTGGCTGTGGGCCGGGGGGTACAGCTCGCGTCTGACTCCCGATGTATCTGGCCACCCGTGGTGGCGGGGGGGGGGGCGCACTTGGGTGGGGACGGGACAGTGCCGGAGACCCGGCCGGGATCGATCCTGGCTGTGGATGAGGCGCAGGTCTGTGCCACGTCTCCCTCCTCCAATCACCGCATTCTATCCTCAGTCCCACTCCTACTGCTCCTACCTCCAATCATCACGCTGAATCATCATGTCCCACCCCCATTGCCTGCTGACCGACTTCTCACTCGTCCAATCGACGCCCTCGTTCAGCAGTCCCACCTCCACTGTCTCCCGGAAAGCGGAGATTTAAAAATGCGGATTACAAAAACTTGGGGGGATGTCCCCCACCTCTCAAAACATGGTGGGTACGTGTCCCCCCCTGGCCCCCCCGTGTTATCCGCCCCGCCGCCATTCAATGTGATCATGGCTGATCATCCCCATTCAGTACTGCGTTCCTGCCTTCTCCCCATATTCCCTGACTCCGCTATCTTTAAGAGCCCTATCTAGCTCTCCCTTGAAAGTATCCAGAGAACCGGCCTTCACCGTCCTTTTGAGGCAGAGAATTCCAAAGACTCACAAGTCTCTGGGTGAAAATGCGTTTCCTCATCTCTGTTCTAATTGGCTTACCCCTTATTCTTAAATAGTTGGCCGCTGGTTCTGGACTCCCCCAACATCGGGAACATGTTTCCTGCCTCTAGTGTGTCCAAACCCTTAATAATCTTATATGTTTCAATAAGATGCCCTCTCATCCTTCTGAACTCCAGAGTATATAAGTCCAGCCGCTCCATACTATCAGCATACGACAGTCCCGCCATCCTGGGAATAAACCTTGTAAACCTACGCTGCACTCCCTCAATAGCAATAATGTCCTTCCTCAAATTAGGAGACCAAAACTGCACATAATACTCCAGGTGTGGTCTCACTAGGGCCCTATAAAACTGTAAAACAACCTCTTTGCTCCTACACTCAACTCGTCTTGTTATGAAGGCCAACATGCCATTTGGTTTCTTCACTGCCTGATGTACCTGCACGCTTACTTTTATTGACTGTTGAACAAGGACCCCCCAGATCCCGTTGTACTTCCCCTTTTCCCAACTTGGCACCATTTAGATAATAATCTGCCTTCCTGTTTTTGCTACCAAAGTGGATAACCTCACATTTATCCACATAAAACTGCATCTGCTATACATCTGCCCACTCACCCAACCTGTCCAAGTCACCCTGCATTCTCATAGCATCCTCCTCACAGTTCACACTGCCACCCAGCTTCGTGTCATCTGCAAATTTGCTAATGTTACTTTGAATCCCTTCATCTAAATCATTGATGTATATTGTATATATGAGACCTGATCAAAGAGCTATATGCTTAATGGCATAACTTTTTCGTACCCAATGATATCCACATTTGAAGCATGAAATATTATTCAGCTTCCAGAAATGCACTACATTCAATCCAGTTTCTCATGGTTTAGAGCATAAGCACTTATGCATGTGGCATGGTAGAATTTTCAGGGAATAAATATGTAAAACAGGGATTGCGCTTTCGGCTAAGAAACTAAAAGACTGAGAAAGGAAAAGAATGAAGTTGCCCCTGGAAAGAAGCTTCCATGGAGCATATTCATCTGAGATAGTTAATATAATCCTCTTTTGGGATCTTGTTAACTGTTGCACATTTCCATCCCTTAACATAACTTTTTTTTTGTCATTTGGTATTTCTTTAAAATAAGAATTAGCTTATTATATTTTTTGTGGCTGAACAGAGATATTCTAGCAACATCTTTAGCTAAAAATTGCTGACTTTTAACTCTTACCAATGTCAACTTTGAAGGTGACAACAGCTGCATCAATTTCACTTAATATTTCCATACTGAAGTCATCATCTGCTTCACTTAAATCAGTAAGCTTTTCAACAAGCAAAGCTAAAACTTCATATGTAATATTTTTAGAAAGATTTTGTAGCACCACAGAAGAGGATTGTAGAATTTGGCTACTTTCATGATGACTTTTTCTCTTCACCGTTAATGGAATATTCTCCACTGAATGGTCTCTTTCCTTCAACACTGCTTGAGCATCTACACAAGAATCATAACATCAACACAACAAATGTTAGCAGTATCAGGACTTCAACTCCTTCCACTCCCATTAGATCATTATTTCTTTAGATTTTTTTTCTATAAACCTTCGTGCAAAATACATAATAGTATAGATGCATTTGACCTTACTAAAAATTAACCGAATTTTAGGTTTTGAAATACTGTTTTTGCTCTTTAGCTCAAAACATGTGGATTACAATTCTACAGTTACATCAGGATTATGCCCATTATTGTCAGTGAATCAATATGAGTGAATCAATTCTTTAACATGTAAAAAAAATACAAGTACCGTTTCCTGGCGTGGGTTGGTTTCCTGCACAACCCGTATTCTGTTAAAACACAAAACATAAAATGTCAAGAAAAATCAAATCCTATTTTATGATGACAATTTATACAATATACATATAAACTTACATTCTGTCCTGGAGACAGGGCTGCTGCTGTTGTCCCCTCCCTTTCTGCAGCTGCCTGAGATGGAAGTCTGACGGTAAAATGAACAATACCTCTCTTTCGCAGATCGATCTGGTGGGTCTCTTTCTTCAATACATTGTTTCTTGCTAAAGCAAACAGTAGGAGCAATTATAAATAATAAACTATGTCTAGGTCATACCATGTATTAAGGAAATTACTAAATATTTTGAAATGTATCAATGGAAACAGTATAAATTAATAGATTTATTTTCCTCAGAGTCTCATGCAGTGTTATAACACATTGGTTTGTCAATGTTTAGTTACAGAAAACAGCATAGTTAAAAGATAATCTGTAGGTCCTATTAATAGTGGTACCATCCGAAATATGTGGTACATTCACCTGCTTCTGTGCAAGGAGGATGTCTGATTTGTTGTAGTGCTCTTGGTCTGAACAATTCTGAGTATTCTCCTGCCAGACTTTAAAAACAAAAGATGTTCACTTAGTTTGCTTGTTGTGCATTGGTGTGGCACCAACCTGGTGAACCAGTACCTTCTTCTCTGTGAACCCCTGCCTGTCCCCGCAGCAATGAATCATTCCTTTGCTCAGTGTGAGGCCTGTGCTGATGAGGAAGAGCTATGTGGCCAACCAAACAAATAGGAGGAGACAGCAGGTTCCCCCACATTCAACAGGAGGTGATGAGAGAGACTACTTCGTCCTGGAGACCTAACAAGACAAGGAGCAGCAACTGCCAGTTCCTGGAGATGGCCTGAACTCACCGTGCTCGCCTATAATCAACCCTTACCTCAGTGCTGAGCGGCTGGATTGCACACCCTGGCCTGCTCCAATCTAGCCCTGACCAGCAGTCACTCCACACAAAGCGGGGAGGCGATTCAGGTTCCTACTGCAGCTGTGCTGTCAGTAGCACATCACGGATGCATACAATTCAATACATATGGTTTCAGCACGGATTCTTGGGAACACATCATAGGCGCCAAATGTATGCACATCTAACACACATAAGAAATCTGAGTGGCTTAGGCCACTTGGCCTTTGTGCCAGCTCTGCCAATCTTCAACATCAAGACTGATCCTTGGTGGCATTTCAATTCAATTCAACTTTAATGTCATTGCACAGATACGAGTATGGGTACAACGAAATGCAGTTTAGCGTCAGTTCGTAGTAATAGCAATATATAAATAGATACAGAATGCAGACAATGTGTACGGAGAGACTGGAGAAATCTATCGGCGGGGGACTCCGAGTTCAGCAGTGTGATGGTGTTGTTATAGAAGCTACTCCTCATCCTACTAGTGCGGGACCTGAGGCTCCTGTACCGCCTCCCTGATGGTAGGAGGGCAAACAGTCCATGGTTAGGGAGGGAGGGGTCTTTGATGATCTTCCCGGCCCGTCTCAGACACCGTTTTCGGTGGAGGGCATCCATGGCAGGGAGCGGGGCACCGATGATGTACTGAGCGGTTTTCACCACTCGTTGTAGTGCCTTCCTATCTGCTACGGTGCAACTGCTGTACCATACCGTAAAGCAGGTGGTCAGGATGCTTTCGATCGTACAGCGGTAAAAGTTGGTCAGGATCTGGGGGGACAGGTGGGCTTTTTTGAGCCTCCTCAGGAAGTAAAGGCGCTGCTGCGCCTTTTTGATCAGCTTGGAGGAGTTGAGGGACCAGGACAGATCCTCCGAGATGTGTACCCCGAGGAATTTGTAGTTGGAGACCCGCTCCACCTCAGTTCCGTTTATATGGATGGGGGTGTGTCTGCCCCCTCTGTTCTTTCTAAAGTCAACAATGATTTCCTTCGTCTTCTGGGAGTTGAGGACGAGGTTATTGTTGACACACCAGGTTGTCAGGTGCTGGACCTCCTCCCTGTAGGCTGACTCGTCGTTGTCACTGATCAGTCCTACCACCGTGGTGTCATCGGCAAATTTTATGATGGCGTTGGAGCCATGCTTAGGGATGCAGTCATGGGTGAAGAGGGAGTAGAGAGTGAGGGCTGAGCACACAGCCTTGTGGCACGCCGGTGTTCAGTGTTATAGTGGAGGAGGTGAGGTTGTTGACCCTAACAGACTGTGGTCTGTTAGTGAGGAAATCCAGTGTCCAATTGCAGAGGGAAGTGGAGATGCCAAAACCGCTGAGTTCGGTGATCAAGCTAGCGGGTATGACAGTGTTAAAGGCGGAGCTGAAGTCAATGAACAGCAACCTGATGTAGGTGTTATTACTGTCCAGGTGGGTCAGGGCAGAGTGTAGGGCCACCGATATGGCATCCTCTGTAGACCTGTTGGTCCGGTAGGCAAACTGATGGGGGTCCAGTGTGGGGGGAGGCTGGCTTTGAGATGAGCCAAGATCAGCCGCACGAAGCACTTGGCGATGACAGGGGTGAGTGCCACTGGCCGGAAATCGTTGAGACTCCCTGTCGCTGATTGTTTGGGCACTGGCACAATGGTAGATGTCCTGAGGCAAATGGGGACGACACCCTGGGCTAGTGACAGATTGAAAATGTCAGTGAGGACCAGGGATAGTTGTCCAGCACATGCCCTGAGCACCCGCCCGAGGATGCCATCGGGACTGATCCTTGGTGGCATTTCCAGCAGTTTGCCCATATCTTGTGTTTCCCTAATGCTGAGAAAACCATCAATCTGTTTTGAATGTACATGATGGCTGAGCTTCCACAGCCCTCCAAGGTTTGTGGAGATAACATGAATAATGTTTAGTGCAAGATAAAGTCCAGTAAACTCCGATCAAAGTTAGCAAGCAACAAAAGCTTTTCACTGTACCTCGGTACACGTGACAACAAACTAAACTGAAAATTCAAATTGTTCACAGTACTCTGACAGGAGAAATCTCGACTCAATCTTAAATGGCCCGTCTCTTTAGAAAAAAAATCCCCCATATCCTCTACTCCTCAGATGAAACATCCTCTCAATATCTAGCCTGTCAAATCCAGAGTCTGACAGGTAATAAATGGAACCAGGTGTGGAGGGAGGACCCCCTCACCTGGGTCCATCTTTAGCTCATCGTTTTCCTCCTTATCTGGTTCCACCTATGGCCTGGCAATCTCTGCCTCACCCCTCTCTTTTTACAGGCTACTAGACCAAGTGCAGACCTGTTTGGTCTGTTCCCCCAACGTGCGGTTGTGGGGATGGGGGGGGCAGCATGTGGCATCACACACACTAACTACCACCCCGCACACACGTTAACTACCCCCCTTGATATTATATTAATTTGCTCCTTTTACCCCATAATCGCCCTATCCACTGACGCATAGCCCCCAACTCGCAGGCGCGTCTAGAGGGGGAGGGGGCCTAGAGAGTGAGGGCAGAGAGAGAGTGGGGAGAGACAGAGAGAGAGGGGCAGAGACAGAAGGGCAAGAGACAGAAGGAGGGGGTGGAGGGGAGGATGGGTGGGTGAGGGGGGGAGGGTGAGGAGGAGAGAGAGAGATGGGGACAGAGTGGGGAGGGGGATAGGGGGATGGGGAGAGAGTGGGGAGGGAACATGGGGAGAGAGTGGGGAGAGGGAGGAGAGGGAAGGGGGGAGAGAGAGGGGGGATGAGGATGGGGGAGGAGAGCGGGGAGGGTAAAGGAGGAGACGGGTAGGTGGAAGGGGCTGGTAGAGGGGGAAGGGGAGGGTGGGTGAGGGGGGGGGTAGAGAGTGGTGGAGGGGGGAGGGGGGAGAGGGGAGAGGGAGATGGGGAGAGTGGGGAGGGGGAGAGTGGGGAGGGAGAGGGGAGGGGGAAGGGAGCGGTGAATGATGATGGGGAGGGGAGGAGAGCGGGGAGGGTAAAGGAGGAGACAGGTAGGGGGGAAGGGTTGTGGTAGAGGGGGGAGGGAGGGTGAGGGGGACAGAGCCGGGTGGGGGGAGGGGAGGGGAGGGAGAGAAGGGAAGAGGGGGGGGGGTGAGAGGAGAGGGGTGGGGGAGAAGAGGGGAGGAAAGGGAGAGGGGAGAGGAAAGGGGGAGGAAGAGGGATAGGGGAGAGGAGGAGAGAGAGTGGAGGGGGACAGAGAGAGAAAGGAGAGGGAGAGAGGTGGGGAGAGAGGGGGTGAGAGAGGAGGGGGAGAGAGAGAGAAAGGGGAGGGAATGAGGTGGGGAGGGGGAGGGAGAGAGGTGGGGGAGGGGGAGGGAGAGGGGAAGAGTGGGGAGGGGGAGAGGGGTAGCAGGGAGTGGTGCAAGAGGGGGAGGGGGGTGGGGGAGATGGGGGTGAAGAGGGGTGGGGGAGAGAGGGGGTGGGAGGGGAGGAGGGAGAGAGGTGAGGAGAGAGGGAGATGGGGAAGAGTGTGGAGGGAGGACGAGAGGGGTGGGGGGGAGAGAGGGGAAAGAGTGGGGAGGTTAGAGAGGGAGGGGGTGGGGTGGGGGCAGTCCATCTATTCCAGAGATGCCAACCCTAAATTTAGTTCACAGTAACATTCAACCCATTTGTCCGTAACAAATGGGGTTAAAATGCATTTCTCTCCGTACTCACTCGAGGTTGTTGCCGGCGGGTCTGCGCCTGCGCACTGGTGCAGATCAGCGGGGCTGCCGGGGGCGGGTGCGGCACATGCGCACTTGGCAAGGTTGCCGGCGGGTCTGCGCATGCGCACTGGGTGGGGGTGGGGGGGGAGGCCCGGTGATGGGGCTGCCGCGAGCGGCCAGCTGGCGGCAAGAAAGTGCCGCTGATCGCGCGGGCCGGCGCCGCCCGGCCTGTGGCTCGAAATGGCGCCAGGCCCGGCAACCCTCCCCCACTGCGCACGCGCGGCCAGGGCCAATGGGGCCCGGCAACCCTCCCCAACTGCGCAGGCGCGGACACTGGGGCCCGCAAAAACCCTCCCCAACTGCGCAGGCGCGGACACTAGGGCCCGGCAAAGTGCCGCTGATCGCGCGGGCCGGCAAACCGGGGACACATGGCGCCGGTGTTCACCACGGGAGGAACACCGGCGCGGCGGTGTTCCGTAACAGCATGTTTGGCTGCCGGAACACCGTAAAAAGGTTATTTCGCCGGGATAAAATACGGCGAATCCGGGACACTTGGCATCTCTGCTATTCTCCACTCCCTATCACCCCCAATCCTCTTTCTCTATTCCCACACTCGTGATCACGTGCTTCGACACAGGCTGCGGGCGGGGGCTGGGGCAAAGGCAGATGTAAATGAGATCCATTCCGATTGGACATCTGTGAGGGATGGCATTGTGAGAGAGGGGAGGGGGACCGAGAGGGGAAGAGTGTGGAGTGAGGCGGAGAGGGTTAGCAGGGACAGGTGCAAGAGAGAGGGGAAGGGGGTGGAGGGGAGATGGGGGTGAAGAGGGGTGGGGGTGGGGGGGAATGGGAGGAGGGAGAGTGGTGAGGAGAGAGGGAGATGGAGAGAGGGGGGAAGGGGAGGAGGAGAGGGGTTCGGGGAGGGGGCAAGAGGGGTGGGGAGGGGAGAGAGGGAGGGAAGGGGAGAGAGGGAGGGGGAGGGGGAAGGGGAGAGAGGGGGAAGGTGTGGAGGGAGGGGGATAGGGGGTAGGGAGAGGGGTGTGGGTGAGAGAGGGAAGAGTGTGGAAGGAGGGGGGAGTGGTAGAGGGGGGGGAAGAGTGGGAGGGGGGGAGAGCGGAGAGAGGGAAAGAGTGGGGAGGGAGTGGGGAGAGGGGTGGGGGGGGAGATGGGGAGGGCTGGGGATGGGGAGAGAGGGAAAGAGTGGGGAGGGAGTGGAAGAGTGGGGAGGGAGGGAGTGGTGGAAGAGGGAGAGTGGGGTAGGGGAAAGGTGTTGGGGAAGTGGTGGAAGTGAGAGGGAGGGGGGAGGGGAAAGGGGTGGGGGGAGATAGGGAAAAAGGGGTGGGGGAAGAGAGGGAGGGAGGGAGGGAGGAAGGGAAGAGGGAGGGAGAGGGGTGGGGAGAAGAGGGGAGGCAAGGGAGAGGGGAGGGGAGAGGAGAGGGGAGGAAGCGGGGGGAGGGGGGAGAGAGAGAGAGTGGAGGGGGGAGAGAGAGGAGATGGCGAGAGTAGAGGGGAGAGAGAGGAAGGGGAGGGAGAAGAGAGAAAGGGGAGGGAGAGGGGAACAGTGGGGATTGAGGGAGAGAGGGGTAGCAGGGAGTGGTGCAAGAGAGAGGGGAAGGGGGTGGATGGGAGATGGGGGGTGAAGAGGGGTGGGGGAGGGGGAGAGATGGGGTGGGGGGGAGAGGTAGAGGAGTGAGGGGAGAGGGAGATGGAGAGGGGGGCGGGGGGGTAAGGGGAGGAGGAGAGGGGGTGGGGGAGGGGTGAGAGAGGGTTCGGGGAGGGGGTGAGAGAGGGTTCGGGGAGGGGGGTGAGAGAGGGGTGGGGGAGGGGGGAGAGGGGGGGGAGAGGGAGGGGGGAAGGAGGGGGGAGAGGGGGGGGGAGGGAGGGAGGATGGAGGGGGAAGGCGAGTGAGGTGAGGAGGAGAGAGGGAGATGGAGAAGGGGGAGAGAGGGCAAGGGGAAGAGGAGGGGTGGGGAGGGGGTGAGAGAGGGTTCGGGGAGGGGTGAGTGAGGGGCGGGGGGGAGGGGGGAGAGGGGTGGGGGAGGGGGAGAGGGGTAGGGGAAGGGAAGAGGGGGAGGATGGGGAGGATGGGAGAGGGGGTAGGGGAGTGAGGGGGAAGAGTGTGGAGGGAGGGAGGGGGTAGGGGGAGAGAGAGGGAAGAGTGTGGAGGGAGTGTGGTAGGGGGAGGGGGAAAGAGTGGGGACGGAGGGGGAGGGCGGAGAGAGAGGGGTAAGAGTGGGGAGGGAGAGGGAAGGGAGGGGGGAGAGAGAGGGTGGGGAGGGAGATGGGGAGGAGGTGGAGGATGGGGACAGAGAAGCGGAAGAGTGGGGAGGGAGGGGGAGAGGTGTTGGGGGAGTGGTGGAAGTGAGAGAGAGGGAGGGGGGAGAGGTGGTGTGATGGAAGAGGAGAGAGAGGGGAGAGAAGGGAAAAAGGGGTGGGGGGAGAGAGGGAGAGGGGAGGGAGGGGGAGAAGAGGGGTGGGGGGGGAAAGGGGTGGCGGAATTGCAGCATATTTGGGCTCTTTATTTGTAAATCTGGAAAGGATTTGATGGATTACAACGCTTTTTCTTGTCCCATTACTTACATAATTTTGTTTTACTTTCCTATATCAGAGTGAAATATCCACACAAAAAAAAAACCTGCTTCCTTCCGTTAAGGAAATCACAATTTCCTTAAACTCAAGAATTATCTCCCTAAACATTTCTGCTTTTCTTTCTATCTTTAGTGAAACCATTAAAATCTAACTCTTTGGCAAAGATTTAGGTTATTTTCCCAAGTATATTCTAATGAGCTTTATGTCAGCTTTTGCTTCCTGGTTAATCATAGGATTCAGTAGTGAAGGTATAAATCCTGATTACTTATTTGTGTTTATACATGAAATACACTGGAACAGAAATTTGTATCCCAAGTGATTTAAAAGGGGAGGGAGAGAGAAAGGGGAGGGAGAGAGGTGGGGAGGGAGAGGGGAACAGTGGGGAGTGAGGGGGAGAGGGGGGTAGCAGGGAGTGGTGCAAGAGAGAGGGGAAGGGGTGGAAGGGAGATAGGGGAGAGGATAGGAGGTAGAGGAGTGAGGGGAGAGGGAGATGGAAAGGGGGGAGAGAGGGTTCTGGGAGGGGTGAGAGAGGGTTCGGGGAGGGGGGTGAGAGAGGGGTGGGGGGGAAGGGGAGAGAGAGAGGATGGAGGAGGGAGGAGGAAGGGGAGTGAGGTGAGGAGAGAGGGAGATGATGGAGAGGGGGGAGAGGGGGCAAAGGGAGGAGGGGAGGAGGAGAGGGGGGGAGTGGGGGAGGGGGTGAGAGAGGGTTCGGGGAGGGGATGAGAGAGGGGTGGGAGAGAGGGGTGGGGAGAAAGAAAGGAGGATGGGGGAGGAGGGAGGGGGATAGGGGAGTGAGGGGGAAGAGTGTGGAGGGAGGGAGGGGGTAGGGGAGAGAGAGGGAAGAGTGTGGAGGGAGTGGGAGAGTGGTAGGGGAGGGGGAAAGAGTGGGGACGGAGGGGAAGGGCGGGAGAGAGGGGAAACAGTGGGGAGGGAGAGGGAAGGGAGGGAGAGGGAAGGGAGGGGGAGAGAGAGGGTGGGATGAGAGAGATGGGGAGGGGTGGAGGATGGGGACAGAGAAGCGGAAGAGTGGGGAGGGGAGGGGGAGAGGTGTTGGGGGAGTGGTGGAAGTGAGAGAGAGGGAGGGGGGGAGGTGGTGTGATGGAAGAGGGAGAGAGGGGGTAGGGGAGAGGGAAAAAGGGTGGGGGGAGAGAGGGGAGGGAGGGGGAGAAGAGGGGTGGGGGGGGGGGGAGAGGGGTGGGGGAATTGCAGCATATTTGGGCTCTTTATTTGTAAATCTGGAAAGGATTTGATGGATTACAACGCTTTTTCTTGTCCCATTACTTACATAATTTTTTTATACTTTCCTATATCAGAGTGAAATATCCACACAAAATAAACCTGCTTCCGTTAAGGAAATCACAATTTCCTTAAACTCAAGAATTATCTCCCTAAACATTTCTGCTTTTCTTTCCATCTTTAGTGAAACCATTAAAATCTAACTCTTTGGCAAAGATTTAGGTTATTTTCCCGAGTATATTCTAATGAGCTTTATGTCAGCTTTTGCTTCCTGGTTATTCATAGGATTCAGTAGTGAAGGTATAAATCCTGATTACTTATTTGTGTTTATACATGAAATACACTGGAACAGAAATTTGTATCCCAAGTGATTTAAATCATCAGTTTGAGGGCGCACTTGGGATTCAGTGAGAAAACAAGACCAAGTGCAGGTAATGAGCAGGAGGAATGAGGTAATTATAGATAGACACAAGCGCTAGAGTAACTCAACTGGTCAGACAGCAACATTGGAGAAAAAAGGTGACGTTTCAGCTCAGGACCCTTTCTGAAGAAGGGTCCCGATCCGAAATGTCACCTATCCTTTTTGGCTAGCGATGCTATCTTTGTGCCTATCTTTGGCTAAAACAGCATCTGCTGCTCTGTGTTTCTAATTCTGAGGTAACTATAGGAATAGTTCTCCTGCTCGTACTATAGTAGTAAACAGAGAAATCATCTTCAAGGTTCTGGCTGTTTAAAAGAAAGATGATATCCATGAGCCAAGCAATTGCTGAGTGGACAGGGCTACTTTGCAAATTGCTTCAAAATATTTTCCGATATGCTTGCCCACTATCATTTTGCACCAGTTTTCACTCCACTACTTTTTGTCCATCTCCAGTACATAGGATACAATTGGGGGAAGAAAAAAACAACGTTCAGTTCCAGAAACCAATAGCCTATTGGTAAGACTGGATATTGTAGGTATGTTACAAAACTTATCTTTAGCGGTGCTGCAGTTCTGTCACTGGCCATGTGCGCGACTTTGGCGCCTTTGAGGTGGGTTAAAATGCGGTTTTCCCTTGCCATCCTGAGCTTTATTTTCTCGGAGTGCGAGATTTTTCTAAAGATTCATTCCGACTGCCAGGTAAGTTAAATTTTTTTCTTAAATCGCCCGACTATTTCAGCACTTCATTAAAATTCAAATTTGCTCCTAATGCCGTGAACGGCGACAACGGGGATGGATTTTACATAGGGGACAGGTAAATGAAAGCTTTTTATTTTTTCATATAAACTTGTTTGTTTAGATGACCTGAATCAACATTTCATGTTGTGAAACGGTGATTTAGGCCCCATACGAACCGGCAGAATTTTTCCTGCCGATATGGGGTTTAAATTCACCGCAACCGCAACGTTCCAATCCATCGCGTTCCATAAAATCCCACTCGCAAGCTGATTTAAATGGGCATTAATTTACAGGCATTAAACACTAAATTCCTTCAATTTTGGCCTATAAATGAATGACAATTAGATTTAAAAATCATATAATATATTGTGAATTCTTGTGTGCATGTTATTTGAACACTTAGGCTTTTAAAAAAAAATGTTATTTTTTTCTTAAGAAATGGATAGATGTTTAGATCTAGTAATTGAATTTTGTAATTAAACTACAATTGGGTAACTAACTAAATTATATGCTTTAATTTCAGGGTCATCCAAAGTAAGATTGTTTCATATTTGTTTCAGAATGCTTCAATCTATAATAACTGAAACATTTCTTTCAGTTTTCTTAATTTTTTTAAGAAAGTTTGGGGCTTTTGACTGTCCTTGATCACAACTTTTGTGTTAAGTCAATAGAAAAGCAATAGGAAACAAATTGCTAATTTCCGAGTATGAAAATGGCCATAACTGTTTTAATGCTGAAGATATGAAAGTGAATTAGGTGTCAAATTAAACTTATTTTTATGTTTTATCTGATGGGATAAATTGCAGACTTGATTTTTTAAATCTCAAAATTTTGTAACATTGCTAGATATTGGTTTCGTCTGCAAGTAATGTACGCAGCCAAAATATTTCTGAGGCATTGCGGTTTCTTGTTTGTTTCACGGGCCTTGCAGCACGGGATTTTCTTCGTTTTAGCTGAACAACAAATGTAAAGACCCTCATTTCTTTCCTTCAAATCTGACATTAAAATGTATTATCAAGGCGACAATATCCGGAGGACAAATTACTTCTCCCTTCCCAGTTACTGACCCAGCCTCGCCCTTTTAAGTGGCGTTGCTCTGGCGAACCCTAACCGAGTGTGTTTCTGAAATAACTATTGTCTTCATTTTTGTGTAAAGGCGAATTGTAACTATTTGTTGAAACCTGTTCACGAAAAAACTCACGCACTTTGGTCACTGGCGAAGCGCACCACTGCCTGGTTTGAAGCGAGACCTTCAAACTCCACCACGCACTCTCCACCGTCACATTGTTTTCTACTTTGGAAATAAATCTGCAGTTTATTTTTCACAAAGTTTGGCGATTGATTCGTCTGGTCCCATTCGCCCTCGACTACCAGAGGGTATGGGAAAACCATCCTCTGCGGCCATCTTCCAACGGCGAATGGAAACTACCTTGGCCTGTATTTTACTATCAGTTTCGTTTTCTAAGAAACGAGCCCAGCGAACGCGTTCCGGTGAACTAGAAAGTAATTTGATACCATTATTTCCTTTGATACCCCTAAAATTCAAAATGAGCTTTTACTTGTAGTTTAACGTTGTACTTTGAAATGCACTTTTAAATGTGATAATGTTTACATGTATCAGTATGTTTCATTTGGATAACATCTCATATAAACAGAATACAATGTTCTGCAGTGACTCGAGAATATGGACAGGCGACGTTTTCAGTCTCAAATTGCTTAGTCTCATTGGGGAGGGGCGGGGGGTCGCTGCATGTTGGAAAAGAGAGGTGAGGGCGGGACAAAGTCTGGCAAATGAGAGGGGCTGTTGGCAAATAGTTACTTGGGCTTTTTAAACTAAATGGGTGGGGGGTCGGGTCAACAAATTGGAAATATATGGGATGAAGTTAAAGTAAAGGGGTTGGGAGTGCAGGGGAGAGGTTACTGAAGTATCCACAAGTAATAGCAGGAAGTTTAAGAAGGGATAAGAGTCTAAGTTCAGGCAAAATGGTGACTAACTTGTGAAGAGGAGTGGTGAATACTGAACTAAAGGTGATATGTTTAAATGCATTCAGTATATGGAACAAAGTGGATGAGCTTATACTGCTGTTAGAAATTGGTAGGCATCACAGATACGTGGCTGAAAGAGTGTAAATAAGCAATTCACATACTCTTGAAGTGTATAGCATCCTTTAATGATAGCACATGTTTGCAAATACACTGGACAAGATGTTAGAAATCCAAGGTTTTTTTGCTTTTTTGTTTTTATTGCAAATATCAATTTACTCCCGATGGTGATGGGAGCCTTCTGCACTCACCAATGCTCCTCCGATGTTGAGAAAGGATAGGCAGACACGTCATTGGGGTTATCAAGTGGGCACCTACTTTCATCAACGTTTCGCTGATTGAACCCATCGACGTCTCCAGTAGGCTCAGCGGTGCATTCTGGGCGTCCCAGAACCACCCCCTCTGCATCTGTCTAGTCGTTATTTGGGAGACCAAATGGGTCTTTCCTCTTCAGCCAGAGCCACTGGCTACTCCTCTCTGTACCCGTTGATGTTTCTTTGATGGCCTGGGTACCGGGCTTGTCCACTGATCCCCAGGTCTCCTTCATCAGTATTAAGTAGATATTGCACAAATCCTCGACATCCAACTTCTACTGCGCAGATCTTAGCTCTCCACCCCCGCTGTTCTGACTCCGCTGCAAGCTCTGTATATCGCAGTTTCTTTTCTTTCGAAGGCTTCCTGCACAGATCCTCCCAAGGGACTGTGAGCTCCACAAAGTACACATGCGCTGACAGTTCGACCAGAGCACAAGATCAGGCCTCAAGTTGGTGATGGCTATCTCTGATGGAACTGTAAGCCATTGGTCTTAATTAGCCATTTTTTTGGCTAGGAAGGACATCATTAGGTTGCTTGAATGAGGAAACTTATCCTGCTCGCCTCCATCTCCCACTGTCCTTCCAGCTGATCTTCCTCTTTTCCACACTCTCCCATCTCATCCACTGGCCCTGTTTAGCTTGTGACACAGCCTTGGCACACCTACTCAACTCCTCCTGTCGGCGGAGTTCCCCGCGGACCAACTTCCGGCGCTCCAGTGATGATGCCTTGTTCCAGCAAGGTCGTTTTCGCCGCCAAGCCCCAAGCCACTTCTTCCATGTTGGATTTGCCCTACTATGTCGCCTTGCTATGAGAGCAGATTTTGCCTGCTGTGTCGCATTCTTAGCGTTCCACTTCATTTCCTGTTGCCAAGTTGGAGCAGCAGCTCGGATGACCAGTGTCCCTTGATTCTGCCAGGGTCATCTCTAGTCTGACTTTAGTGCACTTTACTGCTCTGTGAGACTAGAGAGAGGCAGCTGGAGTACCCCCTGACCGTACAGGCCTACGTGCTCAGGCACCGAGGAACACCTAACCACTTTCTCTCGAAAGAGCTGATTGTTCTTTCTATCTTCTCTACTCTTGTGAGGGTGATGTCATACATGGTTAGTGGCCACATAAGGCGAGGTAGTAACCCAAACTGCAGGCACCAGATTTTCAGCTTTCCAGGCAACATTGATCGGTCAATGTTCACCAGACCTTTGATGACCTCTTGCCTACACTCGTTAGTCTGATCAGTGTCTTTCAGTTTGGAGTTATACCATCTTCCCAGACTTTTGATTGGCTTCTCTGAACAGTTGGAAGAGGTTCTTGATCAATGAAGAACCTTTGATCTGTCAGTTTGCCTTTGATTATACACTTCAGCAAGCACTGGTTACATTCTTCTACTGAACTATACCCAGGGAGGGGAAAGCGTTATGGTTGATGTTAAGTAAGGCGGGGGGGTTTGGGTGGTTATAGCCGCGAAACAGCTGGGGAACCAGAGAAGGGCGGTGGGGTGGGAGAAGCAGAAGAGTCAGAACCAACGACGGGCAAACAGGTGACCCGTGCAATGCAGAGGGGACAGGGCACGCGAGATGGGGACTGAGGCATGCAGGGAACACGAACTGGGACGGCAGCCGGCTGTTGGTATGAGAGAGTGGCGGGGTGTAGGGACCCGGAGCTGCGGGCTTCGGCTCATTCATGGCAAGCAAGGTGTTGACGGCTTACTCGGTAAATGGTTCCCACGTGCGAAAGTCGACCAGGTACGATTACAAAGTGAATCGGCCACCCCAACTACGGTAGCCAGACGGAGAGTAACCACTGGCAGTCTGCAGCCGAATACAACCTGTCCAGGCAACAGAGGATCGAGTGGTCTGCACACCGATCGTGGGAACGCCGATGGCTTGTCTGTTTCTCTTGAATGCGTCTCTGCACGGAGGCTGGACGCTCCAGCACCCTAGGTTGCAGCTGGCGCTGATCATTCGGGATAGTAGGTGTGGTTGTTCTGGACATCAGACGCTGAGAAGGGGACCCCATGGTCGGATCCTCGGAAACGTTCCTGAGGTTCAGGAGATCCAAATACAAATCAGAGTTAGGACAGTCTCGCCTGAACGGGAAGCTGCGGGACGGCCCATTGATGCAAGGCCGTTGCTTGTGGGTACTCTGGGCTGCTGGTCAAGATGCACGAAATTCCATTTGTCGGCAAAACTTTTGAACTCTCAGGCTGGTAATACTGCCTTCCATTGTCAGTCTGCAACCGGGCAGGAGACCCAAAAGTGGAGAAGTGTTTCCGCAGCTTACGGATTACACATCAGACGTGAGGGATGTCAGCAAATCCACCTCGAACAGTTGGAGTACGAGTCGACCAGGACAAGGTAGTGGTTACCATGCCACTCGAAAATGTCGGCAAGCCAGCGAGGACAGGCCAAGGCAGGAGCAGGTTGTTGCAGCAGGGGCTGTCGCTGCTGGTGTGGTGCAAGACTGTTGCACGTGGAGCAGGCAGAAACACGGTCCCGAATATTACTTGGCATTCCAGGCCAGTATAGAATTGGCATTGAGCGTGGGCGAGTGTCGCATCGACCCTGGCATGTCCGCTATGGGATTCTGCGCAGTAGTAGTACTGACTCAAACAGGGAAGACGGGACTACAACCTTATGTCCCTTGACTATAAAGCCATTCTGTAGCACCAGTTCGTCGCGGACAGGAAGGACAGGCTGTGTTTCAGTCGGTGCGCTGGAGCGCTTTGTCGGCCACCCGATTTAATACAGAGGCAAGATGCTGCAAAAAACTGGATCGGCGGCAGCGGTGTGCTCGGCCAGAAGCTGTTAACTGCTTGGTGGGAATAAAGTCAATGCCCAGTACGAGCAAGTCTTCTGTTCTACTAGGAGGTGGGTGGCAGGCAGAGGAGGTGCCGCGGGGCGCGGGATAGGGTGTTCACAATGTGATCTCGGTGCCCTTCTTGTAAAACGATATTGAAGTGGAAAAGCTGGAGCTGCAGCATCTGCGCTGCTTGCCTGGCAGGGGCAGCATGAATCGGTTTGTTCAGAATTGTCACCAGTGGTGGTGGTTCGGTTTCGACCGTGAATTTGCTGCAAACAGGAAGTCTCTGAAACTTGGAGCAGGCGAACACCACCTGCGAGCGCAGTCCTTCTCGATCTGAGCGTACCGCTGCTCGGTGTCCGTCATGGTGGTGGGAGGCATAGGAGACAGGATGTAACGATCCATCGACAGACTGTAGGCAGGCCGCACCTAGACCGAAACTTGGAAGCGTCGAGAGGCGACGGTGATGGGGCGACTCACGTCGAAGAACTCAAAGTCGGTGTGTGTTAATCAATCTGGACTTGAGGACAGTCAAAGGCTGATGGTGCTGTGGGAACCAGGCCCAAGCGATATCCTTTTTTGTCAGCTGACCGCAGGGGTGCCTCAGCTCACTGAAATTTGGTATGAACTTCCCAAGGTAATTCACCATGCCCAGGGAAGGTTGCAGGCCAGGCACGTCGGTGTGAGGCTACCATCTCGGAGATGGCAGCAGCCTTCAAGTTATCAGGTTTTAGTCGTTTAGAGGTGAAAACATGTTTCCAACATAACGGGATTCTGAGACTCAGAAAACCGGGGCACTTCTTGGAGGTTCAGTTTCAGGTTGGCCTGTCGCGCCCGATCCGTACGCGGGGAGGTTCAGGTCGGTGCTCGGCAATGTCCTTCCCATAGACCAGGATATCATCCACGATGATGGCACATTGGCCAGGTTCTGGCAGAACACCTGCCCTCCATCGTTCGCTGGAACACTTCGGCTAGCGGAATTGATGCGATTGGATTCGCAGGGAAACTATGAATCTTGTCCCGGCCGTAACGGTGTGGAGAAGGTCGTCAAGGTCAGAGGTCGCTTTGTCCAATGGGAATCTGCCAAAACTAGTTCTTAGCATTCTAGGACCGAAAAAGACAGGGGGCCTGCCCGACCCGAGCCGCAAGTCTCAACAGACGCATAGGGTCAGTGGGGTTGCCTGATGGCAAGGTTTAAGTTCTTGGTTTGACGCCACGTGTATTTCATTCTTGTCTTTCTTTAGCATGGCACATGGTGGAGACCCACTGGGTGGGGCTTGCTGACCAATTCCTGCACCCCCATTTCGACCATGTTGTTGAGCATCGCCTCGACCTTTGTTATCATGGTGTGAAGACACTCTGTGAGGTGCGCGAACCACGGGCGTCACTTTTGGGGTCTAATGGAAATTATGGTAAGTCAGTGGTAACTTTCACAGATCATCGTTGGAACAGGTCAGGGTATTCTGCTATTGGGTCAATCGAGGTCATTTGCACTTTGTGGACGTGGGGGCGAAGGACACCAGGCAAAGGTCCTGGCACGCCAGGTAGCACGTAAGTCACACAGTCAGAATCCCCTAGAAGCTCAGAAGCAACTTCCGGTCACGCATGCAGTTACTAAATGTTCTCTAGTGAGCTGGTCTGTCGTGTCACTGAAACGGCACCGCTGGCAAGGATAACGCGAATCAGCAATAAAACATTCAACAGGTTCACCGGCAATTTTTCCTTGTTAAAAAAACATGCTCTCTTAGAGTGGGTTCGAGGGAGGTCACATCTCCCTGAACCATACGTAGCAAGGCTAAGAGGGGTCACTGTCTGTTTCGAAGGAGTAGTCACCACATTATTCTCGTCCAGGGAACCGCTGGAGCATAGGTGAAAGATCTGGCTCTCCTCCTGGCATAGGGTACCGACAAAGGGTTGAGGAAGGAGGGAAGGCGTTAACGGGCCAGTTTCGGCGCGGGTTGCACAAACGTTGGTCAAAGTGGGGTGAAATTCAAATTTCAAACGTGGCCACAGCAGCTCAGGAGATAATCAGCATCAAAGACAAGCTGCGGCGGGGCCTTTCTGCAAGAACGACGCATGGCCAGGGAGTGATTAAACACAGGGAGGCACAAAATAAAAGAAATAAATAAAACCCGATAGCCAGGATACATGCGTATCTTCCAGCTTCGACGCACATGTAAATAAGCAATTCACGTACTCTTGAAGGTGTATAGCATCCTTTAATGATAGCACAGGGGTTATAAACACCTGTCAGCAAGCACTGGTTACATTCTTCTACTGAACTATACCCAGGGGGGGGGGAAGAATGCGTTATTGATTGATGTTAACATAAGGCGGGGTTATCAGTACTGAGGTAGATATATTATTGTTTGCCATGCATAAAACATCTTCAAAGAGGATTCAGGATGGCTGGGCTGAATACACACAGGGTCCTTTTCAGAATGGCAGGACAGTGACTAGTGGGGTACCGCAAGGCTCAGTGTGGGACCAGCTATTTACAATATATATTAATGATTTGGACGAGGGAAATTGAATGCAACATCTCCAGATTGTGGATTGCACACTAGCCTGGGGGCGTGGTTGTTAGGGATGTGAGAGGAGGATGCTAGGAGGCTGCAAGGTGACTTGGATAGGCTGGGTGAGTGGGCAAAGCATGGCAGATGCAGTATAATGTGGATAAATTTGAGGTTATCCACTTTGGTGGCAAAAAACAGGAGGGTAGACTAATTATCTGAATGGTGGAAATTAGGAAAAAGGGGAGATGCAACCAAACCTGGGTGTCATGGTACACAATCATTGAAAGTAGGAAACAGGTTGCAGCAGTCAGTGAAGAAAGCAATATGGTATGTTTAGCATTCATAGCGAAAGGATTTGAGTATAGGAGCATGGGAGGTTTACTGCAGTTGTACTGGGTTTTGGTGTGACCACACCTGGAGTATTGCATACAGTTTTGCTCTTCCAAATATGGAGAAAAGACATTTTGCCATTGAGGGGTTACAGAGAAGGTCAACAGACTGATTCATGGGATCGTCAGGACTTTCATATGAGGAAAGCGGGATAGACTTGGCTTGTAATGCGGCTAGAATTAGAAGACTGAGGGGAGGATTTATAGAACTTACAAAAATTCTTAAGGGGTTGGATAGGCTTGATGCGGAAGGATTGTCCCGATGTCAGGGAGGTCCAGAACAGGGGGTCACCCAGTTTAAGGATTAAGGGGGAATTTCTTTAGGACCGAGATGAGGGAAAACATTTTTCACACAGAGAGTGGTGGAGGTCTCTGGAATTCTGCACAGAAGGTAGTTGAGGCCAGTTCATTGCTATATTTAAGAGGGAGTTGGATGTGGCACCTTGTGGCCGAAGGGATTCGGGGGTATGGGAGAGATGGCAGGTACAGGATACTGAGTTGGATGATCAGCATGATCATATTGATGGCGGTTGCACGGCTCGAAGGGTCGGAATGGCCTGATCCTGCACCGAATTTCTATGTTTCTATGTAACACACTGATCAGTCAACCAGTGCCTAATAGATCTTCCTGTTGTAACTGTTTTAATAACTCCTTCCCATTCTAATACTGAACCTTTCTGTCTGGGGCCTCAGAAAGGTCCAGCAGGCCAGAGTGAGGCCACAAAAAAACTAGAGGATACAGCCACTATATTTTGCTTGGGTTAGCTACAAATCAATGGTTAATGAACATTGTTTCTCCAATTTTCAGTATGTAATCTGCTAAAACATTCCCTCCCTTTAATTCCCCACCCTTCCATCCCCCACCACACCCTTTCCTTGTGCCCACCTGGATGATGCACCCTTTTCTGCCTTCCTCCTGTCCCCTTCCATTATTTATGTTCTTTTTTTAGCTCACATTTCACTCCTTGTCTATCCTTCTTTTGTTTAGTTTATAAAAATAGCGGCGTGGATATACGACCTTCAGCCACCGGGGGTTCACCAACGACAGTGATCCCCACATTTTTAACACCATCTATATAGAAACAGGGGCAATTTTTAATTTACAGCAATTTAACCAAACAATCCTGTCGTTTCTTTGGAGTGTGTGAGGAAACCCAATGAACTTGGAGAAAACCCACGCATGTATAGAATCATAGAAAATAGGTGAAGGAGTAGGCCATTCGGCCCTTCGATCCTGCACCGCCATTACCTATAGGATCATTTGGCTGATCATCCAACTCAGTATCCTGTACTGCCTTCACTCCATACCCCCGATCTCTTATCCACAAGGGCCACCATCCTAACTCCCTCTTAAATATAGCAATGAACTGGCCTCCAACTCCCTTCTGTGGCAAAGATTTCCACAGATTCACCCCCTTCTATGTGAAATATTATCTTCTCATCTCGGTCCTAAAAGACTTCCCCCATTATCCATAAAATGTTTACCCTTGTTCTGGGAGTTTCCCCGGCATCGGAAAACAATCTTCCTGCATCTAGCCTGTCCAACCCTTAGAATTTTGTAAGTCCTATAAGATTCCCCCTCCATCTCTAAATTCAAGCAGTACAAGCCGAGTCTATCCAGGTTCTTTCTTCCATATGGAAGTCCTGGCCATCCCAGGAATCTGTCTGGTGAACCTTCTCTGTAATCCTCTATGAAAGAATGTCTTTCCTTAGATTAGGAGACCAAAAATGTATGCAATCACTTCAGTGTGGCCTCACCCATGACCCTGTTACAAACTGCAGTTAGAACCTCCCTGATATTGTACTCAATCTTTTGCTATGAATGCAACATACCATTCGCCTATCTTCGCAGCCTGCTGCCACTGCCCCACGGGGAGGGCAAGGGGAGATTGTTACATACTCCGTGCCAGACAGTACGCCACGAGTCCGGGATTTGAACATCAGTGTCTGACGCTGCAGCATGATAAGGCAGCAACTCTACCCATGCGCCACCGTGCCGCCCTTGTCTCTCTGCTTTTGCCCTTCATCTTTGTCCATACACATCGCCAATCAAAAAACTCACCCTATATTGTCCCACCCCACTCTTTTTAGCTATTCTCACCCTATTACAATCAGTCATAAACCCTAAATGCAATTATCCATGTTATCCAGAGATGTTGCCGGATCTGCTGTAGTTTCTCCAGCACTTTTTCTTTCCCCAATGACGGTATGTTTGTTGTATTGAATAATTACTTTTCTTTGCGCATGTATTCATTTGTCTTTGATTCTGGTCCCAGTGTCAGTCTGTAACTTTTAATGATGTTGAGTATTAACCAATGCAAGGTGTTGCTTATCTTGTATGAAATTTTGGAATGAAAGTAATTTACTATAATTTAAACGTTCATAATTACTGTTTTGACCTTCAAATCAAGTTGTGCTAAGCTCTCTGTATTCAAAATTGGATGAAAATTCAATTTTCCGAAGAGCAAAAAAGGCTCATATCAGTGGATTTGAAATTTACAGATTTTCATTCAGTGAAGAGTAATATAGCCCCAAAAAGTATAAGATGAATAGGTGGGGGAACAGGGAAGAGAGGGGGATTAAGGGGGAAGGGTATGTTTTTGCAGGTTAGTTACTGATAATTGGATAATTCATATTCATACCATTGGGTTGTAATACAATCTGAGGGTTACATTTTTCCACTCAAAATTGTAGGAATCTGGAGGTGGGTAAGGTTTTCCACACAAAGGTTGGTCGCGTGTATGGAACAAGTTGCCAGATGGAGGTAGTTGAGCAGGGCTATCCAGAATATTTAGAAAAAGATAGACAGGTTACATGGATTGGAAGGTTTGGAGGGTATAGACCAAAGCGGACAGGTGGGATAGTGTAGCTGGTACGTAGGCCAGTGTGGGCATTGTTTGGGATGAAGGGCCCGTTTTCGCACTGTATCACTCTAAGATCTATATCCTTCACCC